>JAYWLI010000075.1:0-36652 GCA_037074505.1 Albizia julibrissin
TCTGACATAGACCCGCTCTAGGTCTACCTGACATAGACCCGCTCTAGGTCTGCCTGACAGACCCGCTCTAGGTCTACCTGACATAGACCCGCTCTAGGTCTGCCTGACAGACCCGCTCTAGGTCTACCTGACATAGACCCGCTCTAGGTCTACCTGGCATAGACCCGCTCCAGGTCTACCTGACATAGACCCGCTCTAGGTCTGCCTGACATAGACCCGCTCTAGGTCTACCTGGCATAGACCCGCTCTAGGTCTACCTGACATAGACCCGCTCCAGGTCTACCTGACATAGACCCGCTCCAGGTCTACCTGACATAGACCCGCTCCAGGTCTACCTGACATAGACCCGCTCCAGGTCTACCTGACATAGACCCGCTCTAGGTCCGCCTAACACAGACACGCTCTAGGCATACCTACCGTAGACATGGCCGAAACTCTCCGCACTGAGAGCGGAAGTAGCTGTTTTCCTAGCCCTTTTCTGAGCGGTGTACGTTCATCGCCCGACTAACAGCGAGAAAATCTTTTGTCGCCCGATTACGTCCCGCCTTCAGCCCAAGACATACCCGAAATGGACTGAAGCAGACCTACTTGCTGATATCCTTTATAACGCCCCGGACGCAAAGAGGCTCAACTCATTCACAACATTTTGAGGTTAAAAGGCATCGTGTTTTACAGCGACACTAGCCGAACGCTGTGCGCAGGCATTCAACGCGGCGCTGCCAATGGGCGCTGCAGCTACCGCTGCCACAGGCTTGACGTAGGCCCGACACGGCGGAGGCCTCAGCCACGTCGCGCGCCTGGGGCGGGGCGGGGCGGGGCGGGGCGGGGCGGGGCGGGGCGCGCGCGAGCGGAAGGGTGCGGGCGGGGTCACGTGGGGCGCGGGCACTAGCGGGCACGCACCGGGAGCATTGCCCGACACTCGCGGCTCGGCACACAGGTGCTGCCGGGTCGCACACGTCGCCTGTTCTCTGGAGTGAAAACATTAGCAAGAATCTCGACGAGACATCCTATCACACAGAAAACATTTTAGGGACATTTTGAGCCTAATATAGACAACGCTGTGCATGACCAGCATTTGGGTACAATTTTGTCTAGGATTTAGGCACGATTTGTCCGTAACTACAGAAAACATTGTGCGTAATTTAGGTATGTTCAGATTTGTCTATAATCAGGTACAAAAATGTGATTCATCGAGATTCTCTTGGGACTTGCACGACAGCAGCGAGAGAGCTTACTCTTCTTGCTTCCTTCATTCTTAACAGCATTCAACGAGTTTCAAATTCAAGATCCAAGATCCTCAACTAAAACTGGCTCGAGCCAGCTGTTTCGTTTCGCGTCACGTTTGTGTTGTGCGTAGAAGACAACCACTTCTAGTCTTCTAGTTTCCGACTAGAAGAGAAATTGATGGCTAACATTGCCAATCCTTAGCCTCTGCGACTAATTTAACAGCTTTACATGGATAATGAATGCATTATGCCAATACATTTACAATATGCTAATTTGCTCAAGCAACTAGTTCTTAGCTGCTCGAGTCACAAAAAAAAAACGTAGCTGTACATCTAAAACAGCCCTACGACCAAAACCCTTTAAGTCCACGAGCTGTTAGTCTATTTTCATCCCTAGAAGAACTCACACGAAAAAAGTTTTTGAGCGACCCACTCCTATCTTCTTTCAGCACCGCGCCTGGCTGGTGGGCCAGGCAGGATGGACCGGGCAGATCCGCCAAGCGTGACGGGTGCCCGGTGGGGGCCGGCCTCCTGCCAGCCGGACACCCTTGGCCTGCTGCACCGGTGACCGATCCCTCCGCGCTTCCAGGGCAACCTGTTCGCGGCCGACGCGGCCAGCCAGGCCAGAGTCCCCAGAGCTGGACGCCTTCCGGCAGCGGGGCGTCGCGACGCCAAGCGCGCCAGTAGCCCAGGGCCGGCGGCAGCCTGCCAAATCGCGTCCTCCCCGTTGGGACCCCGGCCCGGCCCGCCAACCCTTCCCCTACCCAGGGCCCGTGCCAGACGCCATTAACCGGCAAAACGGCCCCTTGCGGGCGGGGTAGCGGTGGGCTTAGCCACGGCCCAGCCCAGCCCGGTCAACCGATAGACACCGCGCCCAGCCCAAGGCCTGGGCTGTGCGACACAACACTCCCAATTTCCTTGTCACATTTTTGCCAGTGACAACTGTGTTACAAGCCAAAACAACACACACCTCCAACCTTTTCTTTTTTTGGTCCTGTCCGTGAGCAGTGGGCAGTGGGCTCATAGCTTCGACGCCAGCCCTACACGAGCACAACACTGTCCGTAGGGCAGTGCCCCCCATTCTGGGCCGCGGGCCCGCACGGCCCACACCGGCCTCGCCCGCTTTCCCAATCCGGACCGCATCAGCCCCCCGTGGAGTCGCCGGCTTTCACTCATCGGCCCGCGGGCTCGCGCCCGACATGCGACCGCACGCGACGCCCCCGCCGAGGCCGGCAGTGCCAGGCTCGCACGGCCGAGGCCGGCAGTGCCGGGCGGGCACGGCCGAGGCTGGCAGTGCCAGGCTCGCACGGCCGAGGCCGGCAGTGCCGGGCGGGCACGGCCGAGACCGGTAGTGCCAGGCTCGCACGGCCGAGACCGGCAGTGCCGGGCGGGCACGGCCGAGGCCGGCAGTGCCAGGCTCGCACGGCCGAGGCCGGCAGTGCCGGGCGGGCACGGCCGAGGCCGGCAGTGCCAGGCTCGCACGGCCGAGGCCGGCAGTGCCGGGCGGGCACGGCCGAGGCCGGCAGTGCCAGGCTCGCACGGCCGAGGCCGGCAGTGCCGGGCGGGCACGGCCGAGGCCGGCAGTGCCAGGCTCGCACGGCCGAGGCCGGCAGTGCCGGGCGGGCACGGCCGAGGCCGGCAGTGCCAGGCTCGCACGGCCGAGGCCGGCAGTGCCGGGCGGGCACGGCCGAGACCGGTAGTGCCAGGCTCGCACGGCCGAGGCCGGCAGTGCCGGGCGGGCACGGCCGAGGCCGGCAGTGCCAGGCTCGCACGGCCGAGGCCGGCAGTGCCGGGCGGGCACGGCCGAGGCCGGCAGTGCCAGGCTCGCACGGCCGAGGCCGGCAGTGCCGGGCGGGCACGGCCGAGACCGGTAGTGCCAGGCTCGCACGGCCGAGACCGGCAGTGCCGGGCGGGCACGGCCGAGGCCGGTGGTGCCAGGCTCACACGGCCGAGGCCGGTAGTGCCGGGCGGCACGGCCGAGACCGGCAGTGCCGGCACCGACGCGACGACCCGGCGTGCAGCCCCGCATAATCAGCAACAGGGCCGCCCTGGCCCGTTGCGAGCCAGCTAGGGCTGTGCGCTTCGCTGTGAGGTACTAACGCGTACACGTTTTTAAAATTCATTTTATTTTTTCGTCCTAAGTTTGTAAAAATACTTACTTTCTACTTACTTATCAGAAAGCAAAAGAAATCTGCACACAGAAAGCGGTATGCTTTACCTGTCCTTTCGAAGAAAATATTTTACTACTGTTGGCAACGCGGAAACTAGAAAATCGAGACGAGGTGGAGCTGGGTGTAGGAAACCCTCAGGTTTCGGCAAGTTCAAGGAGTCACGGGTGGGACTTTCGTACCGACCCGCGACCATATTTCCCGGTCAGCTTTCCGACAGTGGACTGCGACGGCAGCAGGGCCCCGCACCGGAAGCGTGTCCGCACAGCCCTAGCCTGCTTACCATCCCACGGACGCCATGCGGCATGCGCCATGCGGCATGCGGCAGCCCAGCGCAGCGCACCCACCTGCGGCAAGGAAGAAACAGTTAGCTGGGCTCGACGGAGGCTTTAATGGCGTTTAGGGCAAGGAAAACATTGCATTGTCCTGCTCATGGCGGGGGCGGCGGGGGCTCGCAGAACTGGAGGAAGCAGTGGGGGCGGCGGTCACTGCGGGGGACTGAAGATCTGGAAGTGGGGAAAGAGGCGCGAAGGGTGTCCGCGTGGCGAGACGATGCCTCTGCCATTTTGACGGCACCGTCCGGCAGAGCTTGTTCCTCTACATTTAAAACAGCTCATAAACCCGGCTGCTATTTCGACGGTAGTGCGAACTATTAAGAAAAACCCTTCGACGCGTATCGCCTCAGTATGAGAGATTGTTCGCTACACACAGGTGCCTTGGCGTCTCTTTCCCCACTTCCAAATCTTTAAGGGAGACCGTCTTCAAGTTTCAACAAAGCAGATACTACAAGACCAAAAAATAATGCACCTCTGGAATAGCGCTGTTGTCAAAGGTACGGATGTCCTTCCGATGTACGTTCGTAAAATTTAGAACACGCCATAGTGCACTTGCAATTGTGGGTATTGGATACTAGATGCACGTAAAACGACACGAAAGTTAACACCGGTACAATTATTGAGTGCTTAACTACTTTTTAAAAGAATATAACAACAACAAAAAAAACTATCTGAACAAATGTACACAGTGGAATTTAGTTTGTTTTCATTGTTAAAATTGCGTACTAAAACATTCAGCACGAGAAATTATTTATTTTTAGATGTCCAAGGCTTTTTCAAATGTACGAAACTGTATCCGCAAAGTGATCACAAACGAATAGCAAGCATACAAGCGTACCGTATTCGTACCGTATTCGTACCGTTGCTTCTCTGCGTTGCCAAGTCTCCTGCCAACGTAAAATACACGGCGAGTTGTGCACTCGAAGTGGTGGACACTAGACAATTTGTCATCGGCGATGGATAACACGCTTCCTCCTACACAGCGAGACAATGGCCTCTCTACGGGACATCATCGACCTTGAGGGCGAATAGGATTCCCGGGCGCGCGGGCCGGCTCGCGGAGACGAGCGAGGTGACCGCCGTATTCCCACGAGTTTTGGAATAACTCAAAACGCCCAGCCAAGTCTAGGTTCCTGAGGATACCAGACGGCACGCTTCTCGTCAGCAACAAGCGAGGCTTGGAAAAACTGCAAATTGCACCGCGATGTGTCTGTCCAATGAGCAGTGCCCTGGCCAGCCTGTTGCCGGCCCCGGCGCGGCGCTCAGGCCTGACGGTGCTCCATGGCGCCTCCTGGCGCCTCCTGGCGCCTCCTGGCGTGCGGACAGCGCTGTGTTCCCACGCGGCGACACGCGACCGCCACGCCACGCCACGCCACGCCACCGCGGCGCCCGAGCAGGCTCCTGATTGAATGAAGTCACTTCGCCGTCCGACAATGAAATTTCTTTTCCAGGCGCTCCGGTTTTTGTCGCGGTTATGACCGCCGCGAGTACTTTAAATAGAGCGGCGTCATCGTGATGCGGCTGTCCCACCGCACCCTTGTCATCCGGGCGAATTAACTTCTTCGGCCGGAAACTGAGGTGGCGTTTCCGTTTTACCCGGAACTCGGACCCTTCAGTGAGGTAGGCTTCGATGACGTAACCGACGGCGCTACAACGAGCTGGTCTGATTGGGCGGCGACAGAACAGGATTAAAAGGCGGTCGTGAGCCGTTGCTTGAATCGGTGATCAAGTCAGCACACTGAGGAGTAGACCTGGGTCGACCTCAGTCACACTGCAAAAGCACAATGGTCTGAGGGCCATCCGATCGCGTCGATTTGAAGGGAGAGGGGTTCGCCTGGACAGAGCAGGGGCGTAGGAAGTGGGGTGCAGAGGTTGCTGGGAGCACCCCCCAGAATTTGGCAGGGGGTGTGCAGCACCCCCTAGAGTACTCCCATTACACACCTTGCGCGAGTACGAGTTCGCGGCCACGGGGCCACGGACTAGGGCTAGGGCCAGTTAAGCACCCCCCACCGCGAAGCACTTCCTACGCCGCTGGGACAGAGCCCATCCCCACACGACGGGCTGCACGCCATGCAACGCAGGCAAAATCGTTCAGAAATAATAGCCGTGTCAGAGTGAGCACAGGAGAGGGGTAAGGGGGGGGGGGAGGGGGCAGGAAGCGGCCTTGTACAGTTCAGTGGGGCCGCCAAACCGCGAGCTGGAGCGTTGGGTAACCTCATGCCGAGTCCTTCGATACGGTGATGCCCCCCCCCCCCCCCCCCCCCTCCAATTGGGTCTGACACAAGGGCACGGTCCGCCACGAAACTATCCACCAATCCCTCTGCCACCTTTCGCGGTCGCCTCGCGATCGCGGGTTCGACACCCGGCTGGGTCGACCATTTTTTTTAATTTCATTTCTTTCTCGCAGGCCACAGTCCGGCCCTCGCGGCAGGCCCGCATCCTCGCGTTGAATAAGGGCGGGGCGGGGCGGGGCGGGGCGGGGCGGGGCGGGGCGGGGCGGGGCGGGGCGCGCTGGGTCCACTATTTGCGGACGCGACAGTTATAGCAGCACCGGTCGCTCCCCGCGACGCGCCGCGCCGCGACCAGGGACCGTCTCCGAGCGACGCCACGACGCCCCGCGACGCCCCCTGCGGCCTGGCCAAGCCCGGACCGCGAGCCAATGGCAGCGACGCCCACTGTGGCGGCTTCGGGGATTGTGTCCAGTCGAGTGGGTGGTCCTCGATTGGGTTCCACACGCGCGGCTAGAGAGACACCGATGCCGAGAACGGGCTTCCGCACCAGATTATTCTCGCCAAGGCGCTCGCAATTTGTCATATTGCGGTGCCCGAAGAGCACCGAATCAAGCCGAAAAAGATGGCGGTCGAAGTGAGCGATACACGCAAAATAAGGACGGGGACCCGGTAAGGCGCGGTAAGACGCGGTAAAGATGGCCCGGTCAGCTATGAGAAATCAAGCAATCCTGAACTGGATGATATGCAAGCTTGTGTGCTCGGACTTGCAAAAGGCGTTTGTGCTTCGCAAACAACGAAAGTTTAGGTCCCAGGAGTCCTAAAGAGTTAGCATGGTTTACGAGCGCGCGGCACAAAGACGAGGAGAGAAGAGGAAGGGGGCGTAATGTATCCGGTTCTGGAAGACCTCGGCTGATCCCGCGAGTGGAGGCGGTCACCCGACTAGAAGAACGACCCTTGACCTTCAATGAGATATTGCTGGCTGTGCCAAAGAGTCTCCGACCCAACGGGCCGTCTGCTTGCCACTCGTAAAATTAAGAGCAAAAATGTTGGTACAAAAATGGGACGCGGCGCTTCGGTGCGTGTAAAAAACACACAAGCGGGACGCAGCCATCCTAAATCGAGCGTCGGTATTCGCGAGTGTCGCTAAACATGGGCCGCCAGCTGCTCGCGGATCCTTCACTACACTGTTAGTTGGTTTTGTTATTTAGACAAAGTTTTTCGTAGGAAGTTTCGTTCTTTTCGCATTCGTCATGGATTAACGACATTTTCATAATCCCGACTAATAAATAATAAACTAAGCTTAGGGAGTTGATTACTAACGTCCTTTGTGGAGTATATCGTAATTTTAACGTAAATGTAAAACAAAACAGTCTGTCTAGACTCAAGTTTCGTTATTGCAAAATGATAAATGACTCGGAAAGAAACGTCCTCGATACATCAACAGCTTTTACACCGTAAACTTCCCTTCGTGCTCAGTTATGCATGATTTTCAGGATTCTGAACTGGCGCACAAAATACCATATGTCAGTACATATACGCTCAATTCTCTGCATTAATTACGGGATGCTGCATACGTTATGAACAAGACAGTACATAACAAATAAAATCAGCGAGAAAGTCACACAGGAAGCTGCAAGCCATGGGTGATAAGCTATGGGGCACGCACTATTTCGCAAGGTCGCCTTTTAGCAAAAGCATCGAGAGGGTCCTCTCGATATCGACTGCCATAATCTCAAAACGGTCGAACAAAGTCTTGTCTCAGTCGAAGGGCTGAAGTCGCAACTTTTTTTAGAGTGTTCTTCTCGGACGCGTACATCCAACACATTATCATAGCATTCTGCTAAGAAATCGAACGCAACTTCCTCGCCCCTCGTTCGGGTCCGGTCGTGCGAGATACGACCAGAACAAACACGAGCTGGCTTACGTCCCCTCAGAATGTGCATATCTTTTTGCTGGGTAAAAACACTATCTTGTACTACTGGGACGCCTATAACGCTACAGAGGGGACATCCTTCGATTACTACGTCTTCTTCAGATGTACCAGGAATACTTTTTACCGTGTACCTTCGGCTCCCCGATACTAGCCTCGCGAGGGGTTGCCGCCACTCGCCCTCCTCCCTGCGCGCTAGGCCCTTCGACTCCGCGTCTCGGGGTAAGTGTTGCGGTGATGACAGTGACGAGGAAGGGACTGCCGGCGATAGGGGGGGGGGGGGGGGGCGCTATTCCTGGGACGTTCCAAGTCCGTCGAAGGGTGGTCGCCGACATCGGCCAGACTGTCAGTTGGGAATTCGCGACGAAACCGACAGCATGGCTGGGCTGGCTGGCTTGCACGGCTACGTGGCCACGTGCGCGACGCTGAACATGGGCGCGCGGCAGAGCGTGGCGGCGCGTGGCGGCGCGTGGCGGCGCGCCGCGGCGCGGGACAGTCTTGACCTATTCACACGGAAGGGCGAAGCCCTGCCTCGCCATCACGCCCCGCCACGCCCCGCCCCGCCCCGCCACGCCCGACACCGCACCTCGTTTCGCCCTGCGCAGCGCAGCATTGCCTCAGTTTACTCACATTACCACGGGTCTCCTGAAGTTTTCTCGATTTCCCCTCGATCTCCCGAACAGATTTTATGAACTCGCAGACTTACCCGGTTTCTGGCCGCTTCGCTTTCAGCGTGGGGGTATTCACTCCGCCAAAACGTGACCGCACGCTTGTGCAGTACCATGTATTACGCAGTATTACGGTTATTACGAGCCAAAACGAGCCATGTTTGCCACACATAACCTCAAGGAGTGTGTTTGTTCCGCGGAATAACACGAAACGCCCGGTTTGAGTGTCCACACGATTACCGCTCGGTTAAAGCCACTTAGTCATTGCCTTATTTACTCCCTTACTATCTACATAACCCAAACGAGACACAAGTACGGATTTCGTTGCACAAATATTAGGGTGTCGAAAGACGAAATTTAGTGAATGCGACGGAATAAGACGGGTATCGACGGACTCACGACAAAGTTCGACATCAGATTTTGACAAATATCTTGTGATTTCCCGAAATATGACACACAGCTTCCAGCAGATTTCGGCACTGATATTTGCAGATTAGGGCTTCAATGTGCACATTTTAGGCTAATTTTCCCCCTCGTCGTAACATTTTCCAAGTTCACTGTGCTTCGCCCTGAGCTTCGCAGATTTTCCTGAATAGGGCGAGCCGGCGAACCTGCCACACCGTGCTGCGCCACGGCCCTGCCGGGTAAAGCCAGGTTCCGGTCGGGTTCTGGTCGGGTTCCGGTCGGGTTCCGGTTGGATTCCACTCAGATTCCGGTCGAGTTCCGAACAGTTCATGGTTGTGTTTCGGACGGGTTCCGGTCGGGTTCCGGTCGGGTTCCGGTCGGGTTCCGGTCGGATTCCACTCGGATTCCGGTTGAGTTCCGACCGGTTCGTGGTTGTGTTTCGGGCGGTTCCCCGGTCGTATTCCGGTCGGGTCCGGTCGGGCCGCGTAGAGCGCACGCGAAACCGGTTCCAGGATGCACGGCGCGGTGGCGAGGCGTCAGCAGGAATGCGTCGGTACGGCACGGCGTCGAAGCCCACCGCCCTGCCCCACCGCATTGTGGGGCAAGCCGCCCCGCCCCGCCCCGCCCCGCCCCGACGGACGCACCGCGAGGCGCCTGGTATTTCAAGCACAGGGGCTCGCTGCGCAAAGAGCGGCATGGCCGAGGTACCCAGGGCGTTCCAAAAACAGCGAGACCTCTAAGTCTTTCTCCCGCTCGCGCCGCGAGAAACCGCAAGAGCAGTCACGCCATGCCCGATGAAAAACAAAATTAAAGAGAGAGAGACAGAGAGAGAAAACCCTCGTGGAACCGAACCGAAAAAGCATTACACAAGCCATATCCGGCGAGAGGAATCAACGCGGCGTAAACTGACAGAAGGACATTGCGACTTCAGCAAAACACTCCTTCTGAGCGGACAAACACGTCCTGACCCCCCACCCCACTTCTTTCCCGTTGCGGCTACTCCCACATCCTCTCCGAAAGACCGTCAGGAGCCGAGGACGAGGCAGCCAGAGAGGGAAAGGGGGGGGGGGGGGGGGGGGGCAAGTGAACCGGGAGTGGGACAGGTCTACTCCCGCATGTGTAAACACACATGCAACACGAGTTGACCCGTCCCCTGTACCTCCGAAAAATAAAATCGAGTTTAGTTCACAGAGACAGCACGGGCCATATGACTTAACACCACAGAATCCACACAAAATATTATTTTAAAAGTATATCAGAGCCAAAAGCCGCAGCTGAACGCGACCTGAAAACGCCAAAGTAAAATCCGTACAACCCTGTCGTTTTCATCTCTTTACATAAGGCCAAAAAGTGCTAAATAAGAAACCTCAAACTTCAAGGAGTGCTAGACACTATTTTGAGTAGCACAGTATACGAAGACTTCGCACAATCGCAAATCTTAAGTAAAGCCGAGAAAGACACGCGTGCCGTGCTAAAAAGGGCCGGGGGAAATTTTGCAGACAGCCGATCACTGGATCGCAACCAGACGGCGCTGTGCCCGTAGCGCCTGCAGAAAGCAGGATAGGCCACCCCGCCAAGCGCCCTGGTTCCACGGGTCGGCCTACCTCGCAAGGCGCAGACACAAGATAAAGGAGCGAACTCTCGGCATCGCATCGCAAAGCGATCAGAGCTAGCGCATGCCCGTCCGTCTCGCCACTTGGCGAGTATTTAACTCGATCGGGCTTTTCACCCTCTTTGGACGTGGTCGTACACTGTAAAGTTTGTCGCCAAAATGACGATACAGCTGCAAAAAAATATATGAGCCAATGTGTTATCGTCTCGGTCACATCTGTCATACTGACGATACTTTCGTCACCAATGTGTTGTTCTCCTACACAATGACGAATGTGTCATCACTGTGACAACACTGCAAAATCTGCAATGAGCATTTTTTTTTTCAAAATGAAAAAAGAGTTATTATTTCACACCGGCATTACTTCACAAGCATACTGAAACTTCTCTTGTTCAAATTTTTTTCCGATCATTGTAAGTTTGAAAGGATAACTTTGCACAAGGTTTTCTCGTTCCTGCAGAGACATCAATTTCGAATGCCAGGGGAATTATTCAAAGCTTCTCGTATCGGTAGAACAATACAATTTTATTATTCTAAAAGAATGAGATATATCGTTCCAAAATTTACGGTAGACCCCAAACAAGACGAAACAACCTACTTATTAAAATAATTATTTTCACCGCCGTATCGTCATTTATTTTTACAGTGCACGCACCGACCCGTCGCAGCAGCAGGGCCAAGCACGATCACGGCGCACTCCCTCTCAGCGCCTCGTCCTTCTTCCGGACCTTCGAAGGAGAAAACGCGCAGCAGAAGCGGCCGATAGCCGCGCGGCGGTGCGGTGTGGTCCCGAGCGGAGCGCGGAGCCCGGGCTCTCCAATAACAAGGTGTCAGCCCCCCCCCTCCCCACGCAGCTGTTTGTTTCAGCCAAATTAGACTATCGTCCGGAGTGATCGGGGCGCGAGAGGAGAGGATGGCCGCGGCCAAGTCGGCCTCCGCCGGCCGGGCCTCATCAGAAGCCTATTCATACGGGAAACAACGCGGCGCTCTGCGTCGGCCGCGGCGGGGCCCAACCGGCAGCGCGATAGTGTGCAGGAGAGGGGGGAGAGCAGACAGTAGCGAAAAAAATATTTGGCGTTCGGCGACACGCGCAAAGTCCAAGAGTGCGGAAGGCATACCGCAATTTCCACTGGTTTCAAAACATTTTTTTTAAAAGGAGCTGTTTGAGAGACGCACACTTTTAGTTGAATGTGGACAATATCGCACGTGTTTAAGCCTGGTGACAAATTTTTGCTACTCTCTGACTGTACACATGTGTGCAGTTTCTACAAGCAAGTCACAAAACTGTCCGTAAGAGAAGATTCAAAATGTCAAGGGAAATACTTTTGTTTGTTGTTGCTGGTTTTTTTGTACGTAATTTAGTCATAGGTGAAACCCCTAACATGCCTTTTTTTGTCACTGTTGAACCCTTCAGGCAATTGGTTGAAGTAATAAATGGAGCGAACTTTGGAAACTAACGAACGTCGATTCGAAGGATGCAGTTCGAAACCTTGCATCCTTTGAGGCGACAAATTTCATTGGCTTTTGGTATATAAGGAAGCATTGAACCTTCACTGTTATGTTAAATTGTTTTAAAACGACTTTCCGCAACCCAAAAATAATTATTCAATCTTCATTTTGCAACAAACGTAGATACATTACAAATATTAACGTTTCCATGATGGTTTGGGAGCAAAGTAACAAGGAACCGTCGATTTAAACGAATGCAACTTTTATGCAGAGTGAAGCTATCGTTCTATCTGGGTGGGGCGAAAACCCGTAACATAGGCGATTCGAAACCTTAGACCTTTCTTTTTGTTTCAAACAATAAAAATCTTTGTCTCATAACGGGTATCTTCAGCTCAAAAATCAATTATCACTTCTTTTGGCATAAACAACCATTTCCTTGACTACAAGGACATGTTCTAGCAGTGCGGCGCCTTCGAACCAAAGACGTCACATCCGATTGACTCAACCCAGCAGACTCGGGTTCAAATCTGGGCTCAGGTGGAGAGGTTTCGTTTCTTTCCCACCGCGCACTGGCCTATTCTGGGCCGATAAGCCGAGCGCGGTGCGAATACGCTCTGCCCGGATTCGCGCGCGGCGAGCCAGCCGGCATGCCAGCCATCAAGGAAATCAAGCGTCCCACACTGAAACGGCGCGGCGGCGCCGGGCAGGCCAAGCAGGCCAGTGCGTGGACTTCCCCACGGGCCGCCCTTGGCGAGGCGCGGCGTGGCGCGGCGTGGCGGGGGAAGACGCACCGTTCCGCGCACGCCGTTATGCCCGCCCTCCGCCCCGCCCCGCCCCGCCCCGACCCGACCGGTCAGCCGGCCGGGCCTGCCGGCTCGGAACCTGTATCATGGCGCGAGATCGACTCAGGAGTTACCGGCACCAGCCCGCTGCAGCGCCCTGCAGCCTGCAGCACTGCAGTCAGGCCGGCCCCGGCCCGTAGCCCTCCGGCCCTCCCGCAGGCCCGAACGGGTCCCGCTCCCACGTCACCACCTCGCGAGAACAAGACTGGGTACATCAGTTAGAGTTCAAGCACGCTCCTCGGTTTGCTGTGTGTGTTTGATTCGCAGAGAGTGCGAGCAAACGAGCGAAGATTATCTAGAGACGATCACGGCGCGTCCGGCGCTTGGCTCTAGCAGACACAGTTCAAGTGGAGGACGCGTCGCAACCAAAATAAGCTCCCTTTTATTACTAGAAGGAATGGAGACGAATACAGTGAAGATATTCTTGACGACCAGTGGTAGCCTTAAGAAAGGACCTCGGCGTAGGTATAGGGCTGGCCGACGCTACGACAGCCACTAGGCGACCCTGCACGTCGCCTCGGGGGAAGGGCGGCCGCCGGCCGCCCCCGACACACTGGCTTGATCGGCTGGATCCGCTTTCGAACCTCACTGTATTCAACCAAAAATACTCGGTACCGCCGGGCAGAATATCCTGTGTACCCGTTCCCCTCCCGCTAATCATCATGTTTGTCATTCCGAAATACGCGCAACACATCGTAAAGTTTTACATAGT
Organism: Albizia julibrissin; assembly: GCA_037074505.1. Classification (NCBI taxonomy): domain Eukaryota; kingdom Viridiplantae; phylum Streptophyta; class Magnoliopsida; order Fabales; family Fabaceae; genus Albizia; species Albizia julibrissin. The sequence continues at coordinate 13,579 of JAYWLI010000075.1, forward strand.
CTTTTCAGAGGTGCCAGTCCAAGAACGCGGACGCCACAGCGACACCCCGCTAGGGAGGAGGAAAGGGGAAGAAAGCAAATGGCCGATGGCAAGTGTGCCACCTTCAAGGTTGGCAATCAGCCATGGGTTCCGAGCATACATAGGGAAGATATACTTAGGACAGTACAGCTCAACCAACCGACAGCGGGTGGGTGTCTGTAGTTCTACTGGCTGAAAACTGCTCTACGCAAAATTCCCTGACATGGAGGAGAGTGCATTTTTACCATTTCAATACTTCCAAATTTTTTAATATGAATGTCTAACTAACAGATGGTAGTTTGTAACGAAGAATTATCTTCCTGGATGAGTGCATTGATAAAGAGTCATTTCAAAGACTGTCCTGGCACTTGGAAACTTCAGTGGCCAAGCTAGCGAATTCAATCAACTCCTAGTAAACCAAACAGGTTATCATCAAATAATTTAATAGCATTTTAGCATCACTACAGAGTTGAAAAGCTAACCTCTCGAAAGAATTTATCCAAGATCAACCAAGGAATCTATTTAGAGATTCTATAACTCCTCCAAAACAAAGACAATTTTCAAGAAAAATATAGTCATTTCAGAAATATTGCCCCTTAACAAAAAAAATAAACACAACTAAATTGGGATAATTCCTGCTTAATAGATTCTTTGTGATGGCGGTCGACAAACTGAACCGTGCAGTCTATTGATGGCCAGCAATCTGAATGCACATTCTCTTCATGATTCCCAAATCATGACGCAAATCAAGGCGAAAATATTTCAAACAATACAAATGACTGAACGTATAACAGCTGAGCTCCGCCTCTCACCCACTTTCACCAGGCAACCTAACCGCATCAAGCCCTGACAGTATAAGTCCGTTTTGGAGGATAATTCGTCACAGATCATCACAAAAACATGGCCTACCTTTTCTTTGGCTCTCCCAGCGTGTTTCTGCACCGATCTTGCGATCAAAGCACTCTTACTCTCAGCCATCTTGAGCACACGCAAACTAAGCCAACTCGTCTCTACACAAATCTGTTTCTCTACTGCTCCAAACAAGACCGACTGCAGACGAGATGCACTTCAAAACACAGAGAGCAGACTGGTCTGCAGTTCTACACATCGAATGACGATCTGTCCACCATTTCACTAGTTGCACCTCTTGCCGTCGGTAGCGCTGTCATCGCAAAAATCGAACCGTTTTAGAACTGGAAAGTCAAGCAACGGTGTAGGTCTTAAGATGCTTGAAAACACTAGTTTATAGTTATCTTTTTCATTTAAAAAATTTTAAGTTTTATGACACTAAATTTAGGATGAGTTCGATATAAGTTTTCTAAGGAGCTTTAGCGCTGCGGTGGTCACGGTGGTGATAACTGGAACCTCTTCACCGAACTCCTACCCACCGACCAACCTAGACCTCCTCACAAATGCCAACCTAAAGATTGTATGTGACGTTAGAACTCATTAATACCATGCGCAGTTTTATTTTTTATCGCTTATTTTGAAAAATCAGGAAATTGATTTTCTTATCTATGTCTTTCAATTTCTTTTTAGCTTCTAACAAACAAACAAAAGTTTTCATAAGTTAATCATGTTTGTTGGCTAGCTGGGAATCTGTCAATCAGATACTGCCTTTGATATATCGTGTAACAGACTATAACAAAAGAACAGTGTTCTTAAAGTGGTCCTTTAAAAATGTCATTTTGATGCTTTAGCAGCTTTAACCCCGTCTCGTCAAAGGCAGCCCGCCATTAATTTGTCCATCGAGTGCAGTACGTACGTGTTTGGTATCAAGTACAGAAAGTCAAGATAGTCATGCCCAGTGATAATCAGGAAGTGACAAACCAAAGATGGGGTCATTTACGCAAAGTCCTGGAAAGATCTGGCCCTTTTTGTCACCCGGATTTTGAACCCTCCTCTGAAACCTTAAATTTTCTGATGAGCTCTTGTAAAATACTTGTTATTGGAGCCGGAGGACTAGGATGTGAGCTACTGAAGGATCTTGCACTTATGGGTTTCAGGGAAATTAGTGTTATTGACATGGATACAATTGATTTGTCCAACTTAAACCGGCAGTTCCTTTTCCGGCGTACAGACATAGGTCAACCGAAAGCTGATGTTGCTGCTCGCTTTGTTAATGCCAGGGTGCCTGGCTGCAATGTTACTCCTCATTATAACAAAATACAAGATTTTGATGAGACCTTTTATCGTCAATTTCACATCATTGTCTGCGGATTAGACTCCATAGTAGCGAGGCGTTGGATCAATGCATTATTGGTGTCAATGCTTGTTTATGATAGTGATGGCAATCTCGATCAGTCCAGCATCATTCCCATTGTTGATGGAGGTACAGAAGGTTTCAAAGGAAATGCACGAGTGATACTCCCTGGCATAACAGCCTGTGTCGAATGCACATTAGACCTGTATCCACCTCAGGTAATGTAGTACCATTTTCTGCCTCTTCATTTGTTTTCTTACCTTCTTTTACATTAAATTCAATTGCAGATTACGTACCCTCTGTGTACTATTGCAAATACGCCTCGTCTACCAGAACATTGTATTGAGTATGTAAAGCTAATCCAATGGCCAAAAGAAAATCCTTGGGATATTTCAATTGATGGTGATGACCCAGTGCATATCAATTGGATTTTTGAAAAAGCATCCGAAAGGGCATCCCAGTTTGGTATACAGGTGAACCACAAACCTTCTATGCTGGAAGCAAAATTGATTTGTAGTAACCAATAAGACCTAAAGTCTAATACTTTTTATTCACAGGGCATCACTTACCGATTGGTACAGGGTGTTGTAAAGAATATTATTCCTGCTGTCGCCTCCACAAATGCTGTGATCGCTGCCTCGTGTGCCACTGAAGTTTTTAAATTAGCCACGAGCTGTTGTGTTCCACTTAATAACTATATGGTATTAAATGTTGTGGATGGTATCTACACATACACGTACGAAGCAGAGAGGTACTTGCTCTGCAACTATTTTTAATCTTATTGTCTGCCACCCCTCCTGGAAATATAACTTTTGGACAGATAAGTGCTGTTAAATAGTAACTTTCAATGTTTCCTCAATTTTCAGGAAAGAGGACTGTCTTGTTTGCAGTCAGAAGCCTAAAGTACTGGAGGTGGCAGATGAGAATTCCAAGCTGCAAGATATTGTAGACATTCTTTGTGATAGCCCATCATTCCAAATGAAAGCACCAGGCATCACCACATCAGCAGGAGGGCGCACTCGCACTTTGTACATGTCAAATGTAGCAAGCATTGAAAAGTTAACCCGCGATAATTTGAAGAAATCGCTTGGTGAACTCGGACTATATGATGGTTGTGATTTGTTTGTGGCAGATGATACTACCCCTAATACTGTCACTGTAAAATTATACTTTACAAATAGCTCTGCTGCAATGCAAGAATAGTTAAAGCAATTGTTTCTTTTGTGGTGTTAAGGGAATTAAGGAGGGAGCAATCTTCAGAGAGCCTCGTCTTAACGTCCATTCCTGTTTGTTTTCTTGTGTGTGATGTCTCAAGGATGCAAAGAAAAGTATGCCTTGTCTATACTTTTCTTGAAATGAAGAACCAGAAGCCTTTACAAAACAAAACTTTTAATTTACAATGTTGTGAATCAAATACCATCAAAGATGAATCTTGGACACTAGGAAGGTGATATAATCAGATCTTATTTAGGTTCATGTCTAAAATGCGCAAAATCATTGAAATGTCCCCCAAGAATGCCCTACAAAAATAAAACCAACTGGTGAAAGCTTTGCTTTGTCTTATCAATTGGTACCACAAAGCTACGCCTCAACTGCCATTAAAAATTGACATTAAATAAAGTATTTCTGTTTTCCTTCAAAAAAAAAAAACAACAATAAAGCAAAACTGCCACAAAGGTAATTAAACATGGCATAAATGCAGGTATTCCAACACAACCAGAAATTTTATTATAGCTCTGATTTTCTTTTCTTTCGATTACTTTCCCTAATCTGAGGTCCAAATTCTTCTCCACCCTGCAAAAGAAAAATCAGGATAGAGACAGAAGGTTATGACTACTTGTTACTACATTTGTTTCTTTAACAGTTAAATGATGACTATACCTCGATGAATGCTGGCCCAGGATAAGCTTTGCTTTCAATAACCACTTGAGAACATTTATCCTGCTCCACAAGATAATTTTTGGCATCCCATGCCTGAGATCCATCCTTGAAGAGGAATATGGCTCGATCATCACCTATCAAATACCTGTGTGTTCAAAAATATAGTAACAAATGCAAATAACATGAGATGCTTAGGGACTTAGTACTCTGAATTTAGTGAGGTGAATTACAAACAAATAATTTACACTATACCTTTCAGCCTGGATATGGCTGTTCCACAATCCTGTTTGCCACAGTTTTGTTATATCTTCCGTTTCTTGACGTGGAGTCCCCTCAGCCACATGAACAAACATCATAAGAGTTTTTCCCTTTTTGCTAAGTTTTAAGAGCTGTTCAGGATCGTTCATATCAACCTACGCAAAAACGAGAAAGCCTTTCTGAAATACCTAAATTACCAAAACAGACAAGTTATAGCCAAGCTGACATACTCGTGCATCATACCTCGCTTAAATCTAACTGAGGCTGCGGGCGAAGGTGTTCAGGAAGTTCATCTGGAGGCAGGGGCTCCTCATCCTCCTGCACAAAAAAAAAGGACGACATAGAAAAAGACATGATCAATGGATTATGAAAGTCAAACAACGACAGTTAGTCACTACCTCCCACTGGTCCAGTAACCTTTCCATGTCAGCATCGCTGAAATCTCGAATATCCTTCCTCGCCCATTCGGGCTTTTTTTCGGGATCTGATTTTTTTCCGAAAGAAGTAACGCTCAAACACACGACAAAAATGCTAATAATGATAAGTGTCTTTTCCATTTTCATTCAACTATTCAAGCCAGAATATTTCTAAAACAGATTGCCCGGCTGGATGACAGTATGACATGACAGAGACGGGAAGGGGAACTGCTTGTCAAGGTGGTTATTTGCAGTATGCGATACTATATTCACAGCTACGTCGGTGAATAAGAAAAAGAATTTGTGACTGAAGTAATGTGGCTTTCGAAAATTTGCCTGTTGACATTGAAAGTGTAGGATATCGTTGGGTTTACACTACACCTGTCATGTGGTTTACTTTGTTATGTGATTCAATTCTTGTAGGACGACGAATATACCTTTCATAATAAAATGTGACTTAGCCAGTTCGCAGTAAGTTTTTCACTTTGCCATGTCTTGTAAACGCAGCAGACTAGACTTTGTAGCTTTATGTACGTTAAATTTGCTAGGATTAAATTGTTTTACTGATGCATCATTGTTACTGTATGTTTATTTCGTTTTATTTTTCCTGGTTGAGCTCCTGGCCAGCTATAATGATTTTAAATATCTAATTTGGCTTCGTTTACAATAAACAATGGTTGACTGAAGCAATAATAGGCTTTTGACCCTTTTTGCTTATTACTTTTAGTTTTATTTATTCAAGCTAATGAGTATTTTTTAAATAATTTTCATGCGACTTAACTGTTATTAGTTAATGGATTGATTGTGTTTGTTCTCCCTTCCTAATAGGAATAACATACAATGACTCCTCAAACTGAAGACTGGCTTGATCTTTCTAATTTGGCTGCACTGTTACGTGATAGTGGTGATAGAGTTCTGAGTGGTCATAGCAAACTTAGGCTCAGTACAGCACTACTGTCAAAGCTAAATAGTGCGTTCTCAAGCATCTCATTCCTAGGTTCTAATGGAGATTTTCAGGTTTGTAACCACGGATTGCTCATTTTGAGACGTAATTTAAATCTTGTTGTATGGGCTGCTTTATCATTATAAGTTCTTCAATGTTTTTCCAATACAGGTGACTTTTTCTCATGCTTCTCAAAGCCCATCAATTGCACACCTTCATTTCCTACATGATTTTGTTCAAAAAACTGTTGGGTTGACTGTTGTTGGAGATCTCTCAACAAATTATCTTCACAAAAGTCAATCAGTTGACTTCACTCGGTTTCGTTCTCTCCAACACCTTGAGCTGCGGAATTGCACTTTGTCTCCAGATTTAAGCACTAATAAAGAGCTTCAAGGTATAAGGTCTATCCGCTCACAGCTTGCAGCTCTAGTGTTAATTCAGGTCTTTGGGTCTGATGACCTTCTGTGGGAAGTTTTAGGTGGCAAATGTGTGTCTATAAGGCCAGGTTTGTGATTATTTAGTTGGTAGCATCATGAATTTCTCTATACTTTTCTCTTTTCATCATATGTTGCTGTGTTTGTGTTTTCCAGAGCTCATTTGGGCAAAGCTTTCTCAACTTGTTGTTAGTTACTGTAGGCTGAAGACACTTGGCTGTAGTTTGTCCTTGGCCTGCAACTTGCAATGGTTGGATGTCAGTCACAATATCCTGTCTAATGCTGATGCAATAAGTTCAAGCCTTACAGCTTTACCAAACTTATGTTATCTGAATTTGAGCTTTAATCGACTAACTAAGATCCCCATACCTTCAAATGATGTGTCATGCCCAATATCAGTCAAAATTCAAGTTCTACTTCTGTCTCACAACTACATTGAAAATTTGGAAGGTGAGAACTGTAGAGGAAGGAGTCAGTGAGGTGTTCAACAAACATGTTGTGATTTTTGCTTTCCATTGATTTTATGTATTTTTAGGACTTCAACACTTGACATGCCTTAGGGAACTTAACTTGGAAGTAAATCAGCTACATAGTCATTCTAGTTTACAACAGCTTCGCACATTACACCAACTGCAGCATTTAAAATTAAAAGGCAATCCCATTAGTTTTCATAAGCGGTACCGGATCCTCGCAGCAGCTTCTCTGCCTCCTAGGGCAGTATTTGTAAAGGTATGACAGTACACTTCTTAGACACACAACTCACAAGCTTCTTTTCAGATTCCCCATATTGTTTAAACTTTCATTTGCAGCAATGTTATCGCCGTGATGCAGCAAAGCTGTATCCTGTATGTAATGTTGTACCTTTCCTGTTACCTTTATGTTGCTGTGTCTGCTCTTAATATTTTCCCTTTTCTGTATTAATAATTTTTTTGGTTTTCTCATATTAATTCAATGTGTCTAAGCTCTTTTTTCTTGTCTCTAGTTTATGCTAGATGGACGAAAACTAAATGAGGCAGAACTGCTGACTGTAAAAGATGGTCCATTGCCCTTTATTCCAACCCAGAGTGACCATGTTTCTGTTAACATGTCAGTGCAATCCAGTGAGTAACAAATTTTGAGATTGAATGATAATAAAGTGTGCCTCTGAGTTGACCATATAGTTCAGTTGTAAAACTTCAACAAACATTTTTTCTACTTTCAAAACGTTAATGGAATACCTAATTACAAATAACCTTACAGGCAATGTTGCAGAATCTTCTACCCCCTCTAACTCTGGAATGGATACGTCCTTCCGCAAAAGTCGGAGAGCAAGAGAGGTCATCATTGAAGATTTTGATACTCTAGAAGAATTGAATGACAGAAACTTCACTCAAACTCAAAATATTGGTTCAATTGGTATTATTTTGGAGAGAAATTTTGGGTTTATATAATGAAAATTGTGGTGCTATTAAGTATCGCTTGTCTTCTAGAATCGTCCGGAGAACATCTTCAAACCAAGAGACAGTTGGAAAATGTTAGGTCTCGCTTTAAAGAGGATTGGTTGAGGGCACATGCAGGCTCTACTGTGCAAGAGTTACTTGGACTTAATCCTTCAGGACCATGTGGGAGTAGTGTTGCTAGTATCTCAAGTTCTGCTAAACCTCTCTCCAACTCTACACCAATAGGGTCGCCAGGCTCAACAGTGAGACCCACATTGTACCCAGCAAATCTTGATGAACAAGTATGTTCTGATTGTGTACATTTAGTTGCCTGTAAAGCTCAAGATTCTTTCACTGTAAGTTTTTATCTCCATTATGTTTTGTAGTTAGTGCTGGAGAGTATAATTTCACAAAGGAGTCCTACAAGACACAATCCCACAGACATGTCCCAAACAACACAGTCTTCACAATACCTTACGGCAAATGACTCTGACACAGTGTTACATGTGTCTACTGGTCATGATGAGACCTTACTCAAGGAAGAGGGTGCTTTACTGGGATCTTTTGCTTATGATGCTGATGTAGATGATGACCCAGAGGAAGTAATTGAACATACTCCACCGAAAGAAAATGAAGATTCGGCTGGTAAAATGAACATTCTTATCACTGTGTAGAAATATCTGGTTCTTTCAGCACTGTTAATTGCCTTCTGTGTATTTTTTAAGGAGAGCAGTCAACCTTCCTCGCCAAGAGAATTGTTCAAAACCAAGTATCTCTCCGAGACATATTTTTAGTCATAACATCAAGGTATGGAAGGAATTGAAATTATATCTATGAATTTATAGTTTGCTTATATACAGTGAAATTTGCTTATAGTGCAATCCGCTTCAAACGTAATTCCGCTCTAAACGAATTGCGTCAAAGCTCCCGGTCCAATCTAGACAGTGTCAAAAATCACGCGCATAACGAATTCCGCTTGTAACGATTGCGATTTTGAGTCCTGAAAGTATTTACTGTGAGCAAACTTGACTGTATGAACTTTCATCTTAATGTTAGGTGGATTTCTCACAGATACATCAAGGAGATGGATGTGGAATCTGGTGCAGTATTACAATCCTGGCGTCTTCATAGTTTAAATAGCTGTGTTTTGCTTAGTGCAGTGCCTTGCCACGTACAGCTTTGTTTCAAAACAGTTGTACCAAGTAAAAAAGAACGAATTTACGAAATGGATCTTGTCGAAGCACAGGTATAAAATATGTTGTCAATATATTTATTTTTCTTTGCTTTGTGGTTTTTAAATATTTGATTTATTTCACAGAAGCAACTATTACCAAGTTTGAAGGCCATTCTTGAAACTCAATCCTTAAATGCCCTCAATGTTGCGGCATTCCAGTGTATGGGTTGTTCTGGAGCGTTCTCTGTTGAACTGGATTCTCGCAGAAGTAGGTATACAAAAATATTAAAATGTTAAACTAAAAATAGACGTTTATTTTATTTAATTTAACTTTACCAGCCTAAGTGAGACTCAAAACTAACTATGAATAGGCGTTAAAACTACACAGTCACATATCAAATTACCTACAGGAAAACAAAGAAAGCACTGTTGTAGATTTCGATAAAATTTTTCAGGTTCCAGAATTTGCCCTACTTGTGGTTCTACCTTGGTCTTTGAGTTGGATGAAGCTCCTCTCCCCTCCTGGCATCTTCATCACCATCTCCTCTGAAGGCTCAATTTTCTTCAACTGCTGAACCTGCGACAGTTGCTGAGCAGTCTTTAGAACTGCTACATTCTCCGTCAGATTCAAGTATTGGTGAGTGCCCTTGCTTTTTAAAACCAGTTTCTTCTTACTAATATTAACTAACTTATTCTATAATTCTGTGTAGGCTTATAGTGTTCGAAAGACTATTTTTTGTTTTGCTTGTTTTGCATACAACATCTTAAAAATTACTTTGGGTGCCTTTTGTAGATTGATGTTTCAAGTAGATGTGTATAAATTTAGATATATTTAACTCATTTTTCATTCCCGATCCTTCCCCGGTCAACTCTCGATTTCGAAATAATGTGCCACTGCTATTTTAACTATTTAATCTGATGGATGAGGTATTATGTATTGTGGGTGAAAGTCCAATTCCGGCCCGTTTCGGACACTGCCCGACTGATGTTGGATTCACCACGCATAATCAGCTAATGCCGCCTGACTTTGTGAAGGTGGGACGGTTCATTGTATTTTTGGCGGCGAATCTCCGGCGGTGGAAGCAATCTGGCTGAATGTACAAGTTACTTTTGTGTCAACTACCGGACAAGAAACAAAACTACGATTGATCAAACTTCTACAGTGAATATTGATTTCGGCCATGCGTGGATGAGACCTCTGATTTTTATTCTGCATTTTACGGAGTTTACACGGCTGGCGATACTCGGAACTGTCTTGCAATATTCTGAGATGATTAGCATGATAGAGAGGAAATGCTGTTACCGTGCCTGAGAAGAGAAAAGCTGATAGTTTGTATTCCTTGTAAGCATTTGCTTGAATTATAAATCAAGTCTGGATCAAATGTTTTATATAAGATTGTTGCAGCTTCTACTAAGCTCTCATAGGATTGTTTTTTTTTTTTGTTTTTTTCCCCCCAGTTAAAATCTTTTTAAATGAAGTTATTGCTCCACTTATGGCTCTTGTAAATTAAGAAAATCACTTCCTGTGTTTTGCTGTCATACCTCTAATTGTCGTACAGCATTGTCACTCTATTTCAGCTACTTTGTCTCTAATTATTAAAGGAATCCCAGCAAAAGTCAAATTTCAAGAGTTCTTCACTTAGTTTCTCATCTGGCCAAAGCCAGATAAAAATTATTGCTGACTTTTGCCTCTTGGTTTCTGCTTCTCTAACATTCGTCCCTTAAAGTCCAAATATCCAATATTCGGTGGTATTGGACTATCATCGCAACATATGCATGTTTTAGAAAATGTAGCCGAGATTGCACGAGCATCAAGACTGCTGGTGTTTGCTGATGTTCACCCAACCCCTTCCTACATATTGCCTAGTAAGATACATTTGCAAATGTCCTTTTTTTTTTGTTATTTAATGGTGCTTACCTTGATTCACATTTCAAATTTATTAGAAAGTCCATGTGTTTTACACTAAGTCCTTCTGTTTCTGGTTTACAAAGTTAAAGGCTCGGGCAAATTTATAAATTTCTGAAAAATGCTCCTCTATTGTGGAGTGCAAATTGTGACAGTTGTCTACCATAATTATAGAAATCGTTCCAAGAAATTTTAAGACCCTTAAAGTTTGTGTCAATAGAATGAGTATAAAAAAAAGTTACAGTGGTATAGTTGATTACTGATTGTAATTCTTTGTTTTCCTGTAGCAGGAAATAATGTTTCTACCATGAAAATTTTTGGTACTATTGTAATTTATTATATATATCTATGTAAGTATTTCTGAAATCTTTGCTCAGGCTCAGCATTTTCTTTAGAATCTCCTGGGAGTGTAATTCAAGCTGTATCAGATCATACACCGTCCATCAATCCAAGTATGAGGAGATGTGAGAGTGACATTGACATCATCAGCAACCCTAGTCAGAGTAGTATTGAAATCTTGGATGACGCGAGCAGGTGAAATAATAACTGATTTCTCAAGATGTCTAGTTTCAATTTATATGCCTGTTCATTGTTCCTCCTAAATATTTTGTTTGTAGGTCAAGTGGAACGCCCGGTCGGAAACGTTCCTCGGAAGAACGACAAGTCGTCGCGATTCCGAGTCTTGTAACTGTTCCTGAAGTTTCAAACCCTCTATCCCCATTACCTGCCGGTCTCACTGAAAGTAGCTCATCAGGTAATTTATACTACTTTTATATATTTTCTCTTGTGGTTCTTTCTCAAAGTCTTTCCTAATTATCCAAATGTTGTAGGTTCTATCACTGACAGTGTTTGCACAGCATATGAAAACAGCACAGGGACTGGTGGAATGAGCAGTCGCCGTGGTGCTCACGGTCTAGCAAAGTCTGTCTTAAAGGAAGAATCAAGCAGGGAAAATTCTCCCTTTTCTCTGGAGAAACCAAGTAATATGGAGCCTGCTACACAAAGCACGCCACTTTCTGATGTATTCAATAGTAAGTAAAGAGAAATTCTGTTGTGTCAACTCTTACTGGCTTGCCTTAACCTAAGACAATTGGAATTGGTTGTAGCTCTGTTACAAACGGTGACCTCGAAGATTTCAGCATCAGAGGCTTCAGAAAAGAAACTCAGAAAAGAAAATACTGTTGGCTTTAGTTCCATGCAGTACAACTATGTTGATTTTTCGTCAGTAGATCATCGCTTGAAACTTCATCTCCATATGTCAATATTGGATGCAGATGAGCGTGAATTTGTCGTGTTGCTTCTCAGGGTTTGTAAAAAAGAAGCCTAAACTTAACTTTTTTTTTTTTTTTTTGTAACTAAATACATTGCTTTTGTAATTCTTTTTAGGGAGAAATTTTAACGTGTGCTCCCAAAAATCGCTATCAAGGAATTCTATTGATCTCTTCACACAAGGTTTATGTCATGAAAATCACTGGTCCAGAAGAGAATGATGCCGTCGATCGATGGATTTCTAGAACTATTGCTCTCCCTCTTGAAAAATTGAGTTGTGTAAGTCCTTTACCTTTTGGGTTTGGGATTGCTCTGAACTTTCAGGCATCATCTGTTAGCCATGTGATTGTTGTAGTCAGAGACCAGCTTTATTGTAAGAATTTGTTCACATTTTTAGCAAGTAAGTTAATAGCTTTTGAATATTTTATTGTTTTACTTTTTTGTGTCTCTTTGTTGTTTTTTGTTATTTAAAGGAGATAGTTTTACTGGCTAGTTTCTATGGTGTTTTTGAAATTATTTCAGATTTGCCAGACAAACCAGGTTTTCTAATTGAAACTTCACCATCAGAAAAACATTGTCAAGCTGTGAAAAACATTTTGGAAGATGTTGTGAGGAGTGCACTTCTTGAAACTGATACATCTTTTAAAACAATTGTTTTACTTCGCTCTGTTATTGTTTCAAAGGACGAATTGGTTTCTAAAGGTAATGAGATTAAAGTGTTTTGTTGTTTGTTTTTTGTTGGCATGGTATAATTTTAAAATTAGCATATGTTTTTCTTATTGCAGAGGATGGTAGAGGATTGCACTATGGGAGCGCATCCCTCATTTTAACTTCAACAAGTCTTTTACTGTACTCTGATGACCTGATGTGGCTTTTCCCTTCTGAGATATCCAGAGCTAAGACACTAAAATGTATTGAGAAACAGCCAATAAGCAATTTAATATTAGTTGTAAGTTGATATGTTAGTTATTGTCATAGTCCTTACATTGTCATTGTAATATAAAATTATAAAAGTTCTGTTGTCTTTACAATCTCTTTCCTTCCAGAAATCAATTGAACTAGAACTTTGCTTCCAATTTCTGGATGAACTAGCTGGCATCATGGAGACATGGAGGATAACAGTGGAGTCAGATGCTGTGCAGGAGGAGATTCTTGAGGCCATTCGAGCACCGTGGGAAGAACTATTCTCTGTGCCACTTCAAGTCAACAAGAAACAAAATGTAGATGAGAAATGACTTCTTAGGTGTTACATTTAAAATCCCTTTTTTTTTTTTTCTAAAAAATGTACATGTTCTTGGCAGTAGGCTTTAACAGTCTGGACTTGCTGGAAGACGCATGTGCTAGAATTATGACCATGATAATTTTTGCTCCTACACTTGCATAGATATTCAAAATTTCATCTATGACTTTCATTATCAACTCCAATCTAAAAAAAAAACCTATTTAAAAAAAAATCTTACTGGTATTGATTCTTTTGTTATTTCATGGATCTGTGATATACATAACTTCTTCTTAAGTATTTATTACTTATGCGGAAACAAATTCAACTTAATATACAGATGTACTATAATGATAAAAAGACAGTGTCAGTCAAACAAGGGAAATGTACTTTTTAAGCATCTCCTTGAAAGGAGATAGTTCAGTATAAAAAAAATAATATAATAACCTGCTTTGTTTGCTAGTATATTTGCTGAGGTTTAAGTCTCTAATTATTTACTGTCATGTCTCTTTTGTTTTCTCAAATTAAACTTATTTGATTATTTTATCAAAGCTCTAGGGTTTATATTCTATTAAATACTTTTACTTAATGAAGCTTTTATCAAAATAAATTCTCATTTATGTAGTAAATACTGTCAGAAAATCACTACTGGTCAGTGTTGTTCAATGGCAGAATAGAAAAAGTGTCAATGCAGTAATATCTATTTTGTACTTTGATCTTTACTTGAGATTGTATTTACTTTATGTTTATAAAGAAATCAGTTTTTAATGAAGTTGGTTGTTGAACCAAACCATTTGTCAAAGATTCCAACTGGCACACAGTAGTGTTGGTTGTTGCGTGCCTTAGTACGATGCATCTGCGACCACTTGTTTCTATGGCTGTAGAAGAAAAATATATTTTTATCATCATGTTACTTGCATGGTTTTCATTGCATCATCACTGTATGGGGTTGTGAAAAGAAGTATTGAGCACGTTAGTATGGACTTTTCCCTTGGTTTTGTCAACAACAAATTGTACAAAACATTATCAAACTATTATTTGTAGCACCCTTCGCGAGCATTTTCGTATAAGTAGTAAAAATAATTGTTAGGTAGTGTTGTTGGATGATATGTGACACTCCCGTGTCCTGCTATCTTGAGTTACTCGGACTGCTCGGGCAGAAGGCAAGTGAGGAGTACCAGAGGCGCCCAAACGGGGTTCACGGTGTAGCAGTCGCTAAACCGTGACTTTGAAAAGGGAGGGAGGGAGTGAGGAAGGTAGGAGGGAGAAGAGGGAGGGGAAAGAGAGAAAAGGAAGTGGGAAGATTTGATTTGATTTGATTTGATTTGATTTATTTATTTCTTAAGGTACCGTACAAAAGGACTAAAGAGTCCCGCGAGAGTACCGCACCGCTCTCACATTTACAAACAAGTAAAAAGTAAAAAGGAACAAAAATTGAAACAGAGGTCTAGTAAGAAGCCAGTAAAGAAGCCTTCAGAACTCTTTTCAAATGAGTAACAGAATTACGATATAAATATGCACCAATGGAATAGTTATTGAATACACGACAAGCACTAACACAAAAAGAGTTAGTGTATTTAGCAGTTCGATGAGTTGGGATAATAAGCAAATTAGGATGTCTAGTCGAAAAAGGAAAACATTTGATATAAATACACAGGCTGAGCATTATGTAAAACTTTCCATGTAAGAAGAGCAAGTGCCAATGTTTGTCGCCCAGGAAACTTTAAAAGACCGAGCTGAGCATAAGAAGGAGTTATATGCTCAAACCTAGATAAACGGGTCACAAATCTAATACAAGCATTCTCAGCACTCTGAATTTTATACATAGTTGTTTCAGGCATATCAGTGAATAATACAGCACAATAATCCAGCTTCGGTAAGAGAGAGAAGAGGAAAGAAAAGACGGAAAGAGGGAGGAAAAAGTGAGAGTCAAAATAACGGATACGGCCGATAGTAGGGGGAGGGATGGGGTGTTGTGGAAGGATTCAAATATTCGCGCCAAAGACGGCGATTATTAGCAGGCGCTGGAAGGGCCCCGCGGTGCATCCTGTGCATCGGGGGAAGATCAGCGAGCGGGGAGCCGCGAGCGGCGAGCGCCCGGCCGATCGAGGGGGGAACAGGGGAACAACTTCGGTAATCCAGCAGACAAATAGCAAGGTCTTCCGGATAATCCGGGTAATCATTGCGGACAAAATTTGTGTAAAACGCTTGTTTTGTAGAGTCGCGGACTCGGGTATGATACTTGCAGTCACAAGTAGGCTAGAAAATGTTTCGCATATTTCCTTCAGAAATAAAGAGGTTTTCTAGTGGTAATCCGGCAGACGAAACGTTGATGATTAGTTTTCCCCCTGCGGCCGATGCATATGCATCGGCGGAGTAGTCGTGAACAGAGTGCGATAACACAAGGGATAAATAATAGTGTTCAAGCCCAAAAGGGACCGTTCCTTTACCAAGTCATCAAAGAACCCTAAAGCGTAACCACAAAACATTGGTACATCGGCCGGGAACAGAGAGAATGCTGGATAAGGCTGATGATGTGGAGTCAGTTCTGCTTGATCCTCAAGCACAGAGCAGATCGCAGTCCAGTGAAAGAACGAACGGATTGGTCTAAGAGCTCAGCAGGATGAATAGATGATTCCTGTTCATTGCATTTTTATTAAATTTAAGGAAACAAACAAGTAAAACCAAAGGGAACCAAAATATTACAATTTTAAACAAGACCTAATTCTTTCATTATTTCTTCTACCTCTTTATCTTCCGAGATCAGTCGATATTGAGGCTCATCAGCAACTTTCATCCTTGAAGCACCTTCTTGGTCAAAGCCTTTGAAATTGAGTAAGGAATGGCTATGCCGAAGCACAAGATTCTCTTTCGCATCCAACTCCAATTTCACTCCGTCTGGAGCTGCCACTTATTCGGGGAACTGGGATCATAGGCTTGAGGGAGCCTGTCTCAGGTTGCTTGGCTTTTCCCAGCTCTTCGGATATTCTTCATTCGTACTTCCTTTATGTTCTTTTTCTTCATCTTTTTCCTTATCATCAGCACCCTGGTGCTGCTGTTGAACAGGAGCAAGGTACTTCGCATTGAGAGCTGGGTCACGAGTGATGGAGCTTTGTGAAAACTTGAAATCCACAATAGTTTTTGCGAAAACCTCTAATTGAAAACGTTCTGTAGGAGACATGGAACGAACTGCTCTTGCCTGAAGAATCCCTCTGTGCTCTTCTGGTGCTTTAAAGTAAATGATATAGGCCAATACAGTAATCAAGTGTTCGTGAAAGCTAGCTGCAAGCTCAATCAAATAGCCATCTTCAATCACTCTTGACCACCTCCAAAACAGCATGGGATTCTCTGCACTGCTATACTTATCCAGAGCGCTAGTGACGGTCTTTAGTGAGCAAGAGAATGCGGAGCAATGTAATGCAGATGCTAAGTCGCTCCATTTGACCCCTAGGAGATGTGCAGCTTGCAGGGAAAAATGTGCCACTTGGAGCCCGTTATTCTCAAGGTGCTTGAGTGCTGTCACATACACAAAAGATGAAATTTTGGAGCTAGCCATGGTTGGGCTTACATTAACTCCAGCCTCAGGAAATAGAGTGACTAGGAGATGGGATACAGCAACTTGCATGTCAAGGCTGCCTTTTTTAAGATGTAACTTGATCAACTCTATGAAAAGGTTGCAAGGAGCAGGAATTATGACATCTACTCTTGTGCCAGCAGTCTTCGAAATATATTTTTGGATTCCAGTCTTACAATAGGCCCGTGCAAGTATGCCTCATCTTTGCAAAGTGCTCGAAGGGCCATTGTGGCGAGGTATGAGACTATTACACGCAGAGTGTATAATTCATCTGATTGATTTTGGGATAGTATCTTTGCTGAAAGATCTTCTATGTAGACGCCAAATGCTTTAATGCTCTCTTTGGAAGCTATGTTTCCAACTATCTCTGCCTGTCCCCAATCCGGCCACTCAGTGTTGTAGCATTCGGATCCTTGATACCAGCTCACCTGATTAGCTGTGTTGGCCCACAATCCTAAGAATTGATGACCATCACTCACCATCGCAAGACTCATGGCTCTGAGTATAACATCCGATACATACGTCTTCTCATGAAGGTTCCCAAGCAAATAAAACTGGAAGAATTCCTGTGCTATTGCTACAGAAGCAATCTTGCTTGTCCCCACATGCTTGAAGGGATATTTTTGAGCCAGACTGATAGCAATATCATCAGACCAGGTCAAGGCTGCGGGCGATAATGGTTTCTCAGGGAGATGTCTGCGTTTTGCATCTTTCTAACAAACTCCAGGTACGTCGGGTCATTCATGGGATTCATGCCGCCGGGTTGCTCTTTGAGAAAAAAATAAGGGTTTATCAGAAAATTATGTTACGTTTATGCACAAGGACACCTTCTAGCGCCGGCTAGATGAACTAATCCCTACCTCGAAATTTGTTTTGTCGAGGACAATTTTTCGGACAGGACGGATGTTGTCGCACGTGCTTGTCACTTATGATTGTCGAATGAATCCAATATTCGCGTCAAAGAGGGCGATTAGTCACAGGCGCCGGAAGGGCCCAGGGGTGTGTGAGTTTGTAGTGTGTAGTAGGATACGATGAAGTTCGAAGTGCAAATAGCGAGACTAAGAGTCAGTGTTGCCAGGGTTCGCCAACAGCGCACCGCACCACAACAACGAAACTATATAAAGTTAAAACGATAGCGTTTCCTTGTGTTTTAAACAGAATACGCTCATTGGTCAATTTATTGTGCATTATGTACAACTTTAGCCGTCGAAATGGTCTGAAGCGCGGTTTCAACAGCCCAGTTGCAAACCACGCACGCACGCAACCAGATGCGGAACTTACCATTAGTTCCAAATTTCGCCATTGGCGCTGGTAGCCGGGCCTCGGGCCCGGCCCGTGGGCAGGCTAGAGAGCGACCAAGAAGCGAGCGTGTTCAGGGGGCTGTGGTATGGGGCACCTTGGGATGGGGGAAGAACAGCGAGCGGGGAGCCGCGAGCGCCCGGCAGACGCATCGGCCGAGTAGTCGTGAACAGAGTGCCATACCACAAGGAATAAAAATAGTAGTGTTCAAGCCCAAAAGGGACCGCTCCATTACCAACCCATCAAACAGCTCTAAACCGGAGCCACAAACGGGGGGGGGGGGGGGGAGGTCGACAGAAAAAGGAAGGAAGGTAAACCCTCTTGCGACACCGAGCTAAAAACGTTTGGGCGCCCCTGGGGAGTACTATCAGTGGCAAAAGAATTGACGTCCGATACTCCATGCAATAGAGACTTTTCTGTGTTATACAGCACGAGGAGACTTCGAAGCATGGGGTATTCAAGGGTCTCCTCTTTTGACACTGACAGTATACCGGCCAAACTCTTGAGCGAAGGGGAGCCTGATTGCCCGACCGCTCCCCGAGCACGGCCTGCCCTGGGCTAGAGTCCCACTTTGTGGGGCTGCCACGCCAAGATAGGCGTCCGGCGCTATCCTCCTAGTGCGACCTGCCGAGCTGTGCGAAGGTATCTCTCAGTGCGTCGCGGTGCTTTTGTGGGTGCTGGGGTGCAATCCATCTTGGCCGTCAGCAACTATTAGCGCCGTCACCCAATTTGCTACCCCTCCCATCCCGCACCGCTCCGTACACGCGCCTCAACGATTGGCCTGCCAGTGCGGCTTGGACCACCTTGCCCCGGCTCAGGTACTCAGTACTCATTGCCGTGACCCCGCCGTTTTGCTGACACCATCGCGTCGGCTTATAGCATACTCCACCGTACCAGGAAAAGGTGCCGGAGAAAAAAATTGGTAAAAACCGAGTAGTTCACAAACGCAAAATTTCCTTCTAATACAAAGCAACATTTTTGTCGTCCTCAAGCAAGATTTTAAAAAATATTGAAAAAAATAATTGGAAAATAATAGCGTAATATCATGACAGATGCGGTAGAAGCATTTTCAAGGCATTAGTACACACAGAAGAAGTTTCCCTCATTTAATTAAAAACATTATCGACGTCCCGTCCTCCATTTCCCTCGTTTATTAATATCTTTGGCGTGAGTTTAGTTTTGCGGAATGTCTTCTGTCACCAGACCTAGCGGAAAAGAGAGGCAAGTTACTGTAGCATCCTCTTGGGTCAGGCGAGCAGAATCCCGAATGCCTGGCCTGGCTGGCAGTGCCCGAGACGGTGCCCTGCGGTGAAGCTGCCCAAGCTGCATTCTTCCCTGACGATGGTGTGACAACTGTCCGTGGACGTTGTGCAGGGGCGGACTGGACCGGGCGGGAAGGGGGGAAATCCCGCCCGGGCCCCCCCGGGGCCCGGGCCCCCCGGAGGGGCACCGGGCCCCTTGGGGGGACCACTAGAGCCAATACAACTGTCGGTGATCCCGTCTTAGTTTATAGGAGCTAAAAAGAAGCCGTATGATCTTTAAATAAAGCGCCTTTTTCAATCAGCACTCAATTATTTCGCTCCAAACTAACTCTCGTGCCCCTGGGAGGTAGGCAAATCCGGGCCCCTCCGACCGCTGTCCCACCCGGGCCCCTGACCCCCCAGTCCGCCCCTGACGTTGTGGGCCGGCGCGAAGCGAAGGTCCCAGGCCTACGAGGGTGAGGCGGGGGCGGCGGACCGACCAGACCGGCCGACCAGACGTCACGCGCGAAACGAGACGAGCAAAGAAGAGGATAGGATAGGCGTCCCGAGGGAGTCGCCGAGGCGAGGTGGGGGGGGGGGGGGAGGGAGCCCGTTGTCGGGGAACAAAGCGACGCGTCCCGTTTCCGCGGGCCCTACGATGTAGAGGAGGCGCTTCAAGGCGAGCACATCCATCCGATGAAGTCGATTTTCGTTTTTGAGAGTCAGGCAGACCGTGTGCTTGCCTGAAGGTCGGCTATGCCTCGCTCGGTCAGTCGTAAGGGCTAGTTTTTAACACTGTGTGCACTTTAGGCCGTTCCTCTATTCGTATAGGTTTCTGACTTGGAGGGGGGGGGGGGGGCGGCGGGAGGATGGTTCAACTTACAGTACTCTACCATTAGTCTCTAAAGAATTGACCCTCCGATACCCCAAGATTCAAGTTTCCTCAGGCGGTACAACACTGAAAGTCTCTCGTGCATGGAGTATCACTTCTGTTCAGACTTAAAGTATCCTAGTTCCAGACAGGCGGGTACCGCGGCAAAATAGAGGCGACCGGAATCTGCCAACAGCTTTTAGAGTCCCACTTTAGAGGACCTACAGCGAAGCCTTTGGGGATGCGTGTGGTTAGCGTTGGCGATGGGCAGGGTCGGGGGAAGGGGGGGGGGGGGGGGGGGACTGGGTCAAGTGAGCGGGGCTGCGACTGATGCTCTGATCGGCGCGCGGTCCTTTGTCGTGATGGATATCGAACAGCGATCTGAGCAGCCCGAGACGAGACGAGACGAGAGCCGTCTCGCATGGGGCTCAGCGCTCAGCGGCTCGGCGCGACAAGCGATCAGTTTTTCAGGGCAATCCCGGCGGATTTTGTGTTTTAATTTCTGGGGGGCGGTGTGGGGAACAAAGAGGAGGTAGTACTGGGAGTACGGAGAGAAAAAAACCTCGCCCTAGTTTTGATCACAGACGAGGAAAACGCTCTGATTCGCCTTCTGCCCCAAAATATCCGCCACTTGGGCAGCGGAACTATGGAATAGGTCAAGTAAACGCCTAATTTTGTACGAAACTACGCACATTTTCGACGATAGCGTTTCGAATCAGGCGTTTCGTTTCAGAGATTCCCAGTTTAAGTAAAAAAAAAAAACAACTTAAAGGGGCTGATCTACTGTTGCACTTCCACTTCACAACAGAGCGTAGGCGGCGGTGTGGGATGATGGTGATGATGGTGGGTGCTCGAAACAAGAACATAGTGAATCAAGAGACCTTGAATAACATCCCACCGGTGTTCCCCTTCCTCTCGATCCCTTTTTGATGACGCCGTGCCTTCGCACCGCCTTCGACTTTTAACGATTTGTGAGATAGTATCGGGGGACAGGTGAGCCGTGACCGCGGCGGGACGAGGCACGGTGACCCCCGGGACCCTTCGGGCCTTTGGACTTGCTTGGGGCCTCGGGGCCCCCGTAGTGGAGCAGAGCGACACTCACTTTGTCGTCGACGGCGAGATGCAGAGGGCTGCGCGAGGCGGGCCGGGCCCACCCAGCCAAGCTCGCCAAGCTTTCAACAGAACTCGACGCGAGACGTTGCGGGCTGGAAACCGGCGTTCACTCGAGAACAAACCGTCCTTCCAGACGAAGAGCTCGCTCCGTCAGCGTGCAAGGAAAGAGACGTGAGCACAACTTTTGGCAGAACTGTTGGCTTATTTGTTGTACCGCCTCCACACGCCGGCGGCCGAGAACGTGCCGACAACGGATTTTGAAAGTCGTGAGTTGGTTGTCCGGAAGACATCTATTTACCTCGAAAGCTACAAAATGCTAAATAATAGACACCAACCAGATTACAGGTAATAGAATTATACAATTTCAAAGAAAGCTTTTGCGGAAGAACGTCCAATCGACGCGCCTACGGCGAGGGCCTGATACACCGGTGTGCACCAACCAGGCGCGGTTCCAGGATGACCTTTGGAAGGGGGGCAAATCGAGTGGGTTGCCTACTTACAGGGGTAAGTTTTTTATATTTTTTTACCGTGATATAAGAAACGAGAAGAGGGAAAGTGGTTACATGTGACAATAAAAGACATCATAGTAATGATGCAAGAAAATTCAAATATTTTATACGTCAATTTTTTTTAAAAAAATGCATTGCAACACAAAATTAAAAATTTCTACAAACGGAGCCTCGGGGGGGCAAAAGCCCTGTGACCACTTTACTGCGTTCTGACGCAATCTAGGCAATCCGCCCTCCCTGTGGGCAAATCGCCTCCCCCCCCCCCCCCCCCCTGTGGGGAAGACCTTAATACGCCACTGAGGTAGACTATAACGTGAGTGCACCTTACACTTCAACGCATCCAGTGGATAGTGCAGTACTCCGTACCTGCCTTCAGGGAAAAGCGAAAGAGACAAGCAAAGAATAAATTTGCGGCAAAACAAAACGCCATCCGTATTCTCCTTACCGTGAGCACAGTGTGGATCCAGCAATGCTCAAGTGAGACTCCAGCAAGGCTCTAGCCGGGATCCAGGAGGGCTCCAGCAAGGCACAAGCGCGACTCCAGCTAGGATGCTGAAAATATCAGACAAGGCCCCAGCAAGGCTCCAGCAAGTCTCCAGCAGGGCTCCAGCAAGGATCCAGCAAGGCTCCAGCAGGGCTCCAGCAAGGCTCCAGCAAGGCTCCAGCAAGGCTCCAGCAAGGCTCCAGCAAGGCTCCAGCAAGGCTCCAGCAAGGCTCCAGCAAGGCTCCAGCAAGGCTCCAGCAAGGCTCCAGCAAGGCTCCAGCAAGGCTCTAGCAAGGCTCCAGCAAGGCTCCAGCAAGGCTCCAGCAAGGGCTCCAGCAAGGCTCCAGCAAGGCTCCAGCAAGGCTCCAGCAAGGCTCCAGCAAGGCTCCAGCAAGGCTCCAGCAAGGCTCCAGCAAGGCTCCAGCAAGGCTCCAGCAGGGCTCCAGCAAGGCTCCAGCAAGGCTCCAGCAAGGCTCCAGCAAGGCTCCAGCAAGGCTCCAGCAAGGCTCCAGCAAGGCTCTAGCAAGGCTCCAGCAAGGCTCCAGCAAGGCTCCAGCAAGGCTCCAGCAAGGCTCCAGCAAGGCTCCAGCAAGGCTCCAGCAAGGCTCCAGCAAGGCTCCAGCAAGGCTCCAGCAAGGCTCCAGCAAGGCTCCAGCAAGGCTCCAGCAAGGCTCCAGCAAGGCTCCAGCAAGGTTCTAGCAAGGCTCCAGCAAGGCTCCAGCAAGGCTCCAGCAAGGCTCCAGCAAGGCTCCAGCAAGGCTCCAGCAAGGCTCCAGCAAGGCTCCAGCAAGGTTCTAGCAAGGCTCAGCAAGGCTCCAGCAAGGCTCCAGCAAGGCTCCAGCAA
>JAYWLI010000076.1:0-45924 GCA_037074505.1 Albizia julibrissin
ACAGGCCAAAGCACAGCAAGTGACACAATGAGCCAGGTGCAAGAATGAGGTACAACGGTCAGGCAGTCATCCAAACACAAGATATTTAAACTTGAATTGGTTTTCTAGATGAGTGGATTAGACTAAAAAAATATCACAACTTCTACAATGAAAGAGAACAAAGGTGAGACTTTCAGACTTAACAAGCCAGCCAGCTAAACAGAAGCTCATGTAGAACCAGACAGTGAAGTTAAAACAATTCAGTCAGATGTGGAAGAAAGCAAAACCTCAACCCTTTCAAAACAGATTTGATTGGTCAAGGAATAGAATGCTACATGTAATATAAAAATAGAAAAACACAACAAGACAGGTTTAATGAGACAACTTCCATTATTTGCCTCTGATGAATTGGTTACACAGAATACTACCAATACATTGCTAATTTTGTGTTTGTTTAAGTAAAAAGTAGCAATGAAATGGTTTTAATATGCTACATGCGACTGCTTACAACACTACGATTATTGTTCACCATTCATGCTTACAATTGTAGGGAGTATATCTAATAAAAATGGCAATAGAAGATAATAATAGAAAAAGGCACTAATGATTTCTTTCTTTCACCAACATTGTGTATGGATTTTATATGTAAATGGCCACCAGGCTCCCAGATCTATGGGAAACTATGAATCAGTGAAATCATGAGCTGAATATTCCATCAATAAGATTTAATGATGGAGTGCTCTCTAGTTTTTACTCCAATTATTACATCTATCACCAAAAGATTCTGAACTATGGGCACTTACTGTGACCTTCAATGGAGTAAACTTAAATACAAGCAGTTTCCCTGTTATACAGAGCAAAATAAATTAGGTTGTCAAGTGAGGCTTCATGGAAATTCCTTGAAATTTCTGCCTCCTAAGCACTCTGGGGCAATGTTCAATTCATTCATCAGAGATATGCTTGCGTTAGATAGAAACAATGTTCAACACCCTCAAGATCTCCAACATTCAAAATGCACCTCGAGAAAAGGCCTCAATGATACGAGCAATTTTCCCATTGAATCCAACGATGTCAAGCATCCCGACGTCATTTGGGGCAGCAACATTCAGAGTATTTGCTACAAGAGCACATGTGATGAACCTAAAGAAGAGGAAAGTTCAAGATAGTATACAAGTAACAAAAATATTTAAAGTTTGCAAGGACAGGCGAAAGCATCCATGCTTCTGGATGAACCAACAATCGCACTACTCACTTTGAGTTTGGCAAATTCATCTGCTGACGGTACTCCTGCAAAGCCTCCACAGGTTCTTTGAATTCTCGTTTACGAGCAGTGACATAGTCTGTTAATACAAGGAAGACATCAACTGGCTTTTGAGTTTGCTGAGCCCAAACTACAGGTTGGCACACTTCAACAGGCCCACATGATGTCTGAAAAGAGATACAAGAGTTCAGGTTTACAACAAAGAAACATTCTCACAACAATTGTGAAAGAGATATAAGTCTCACCTCTAAAATCTTTGCAATATTGTCTTCTAGAGACAGTTCCTTGTCCAGGGTCAGAGGAATCATTGGCCGCAGTTCAGTTTTGGGTGGATGACCAGTTTCTCCTGGTTTTCTCTTAAATGCTTTTGCAACAGATCGCTGAATTGCAGCCACCATTGCAGCGTCGTCTATTAAGTCCTCCTCCGGTGGAGCACCAGGCAATGGTGGGAAACACACTACAGTCACTTCCCGATCTGCATGAAGAAGGCACAGTGCCAGAAGAATTGCAGCATGGGCTGGCTTGATATCACGGGCTCCATTGCACTTCCAGGTCTGCATGTTGCTTGAAAGATCAAGAGCTACAAGGTAGCGCATACCAGTTGGTACTAGCAGCTGTAATAGTAATAGCCCCATTTAAAAGATTTTAGGTGAGTAAATTCAAAAAAGTCTAGATGAGAAGTAAAAGTTACCTTAAATGTAGAAATCAAGAGCTTTTTCAAAGCAGCTATTATCTTAGCATTGGGCTTTGGAGCTGGCTTTGCCTCTTTATCTCTTTTCCCTTGTTTGTGGAGCTTTTCCATGATGTCATGTGTGTTCCTGGAAAAAAGTAAACAAACATATGATCAAGTCAAAGCTGACAGCCTCTTTCCTTATTCAATAATATGCATCTCAAACTTGGAAAAGAAATTTTACCTAGCATGGTTTTCATAGTGCGCTAGAGCACAGTACACTTCTGTAGGATGCAAGTTAGACTCTACAATTGCTGTCTGATCTGCAAGACGATCAACAACATGGGGCTCAAGGGGCTTTCCAGCTTTCAACAGCCCATTACAACTCAGAGGAACTAAAACATCAAGAAGATCTCTCAAAGGCATAGTAGGCACTAGAGCAATCCAAACCTGTAAACAATAAAAAATTATGACAATACAGTAAAAATTTCACAAAATCTTTATATTTCAGAAGTACACAACTGAGGATGAGAAAAAGAAAAAGAGAAAAGAAAAAAAAAGAGAGAGGGAGAGAGAGCAAGAGAGAGAAGAGGTCTCTGGGCCAAAAAGTTCTAAAATATAACTTTGGTGGACATACTTCAACAGACTTATAGAGAGGGCTTGGTATGAATTCTTTGGTAAGATTATGACTCTCGAGAAGCCCGGCACAAGTCTGAGGATCAGTCTGATGTTTAACATCATGCACAATTTGTAGGTATGACAGCACTTTCTGAAGCCCAGGATTTTCAGCATCAGTACCACTTTTGGCAGCTTCTAAACCTTTCATAACATACAAGAGTATTGCTGATTTGGCTGGAAAGAATAGAGGAATGAATGACTATTCCACAGTAACATATAATTTATTTATTCATGTAAACATTACCATTGGTCTACCAACCTTTGTCATCTGTCTTCAAATGTAGAAGTTTGAAAAGGTCTCTGTGAGTATACCCATGTGCTCCCACAGTCTGGGTCACACAATTGGCTAAATCTAATGGTTCTTTGCTGAGGTACCAATCAGACAAAGCTCGTCTCCACCCAGCACCAGAACCTAATACAAAGATTAATTAAGATAATATAAAGGAATGACTTGAATTCTGCATGGCACAAAATCAAACCATGCTTTTCCACTTGTACAGGGACACTCATGAGATTCATAAGTACTTGGGAACCCACTTAGTCAAAACCCTATTGCTCAAATACTCCAATGACATTGGAATACTAATAATGAATCCATACCTAAGAGAGGCCACCACCACTTGACAGCAAAGTATATATGACATAATTAACATGGACATTCTACTCCAAAGTACAACCCCAAAAAAGAAAATGCAACAATGAAAAGTAGAATCTTCTGAACATAAATACCTGATGTGGGAGCAGACAACTTCTTCGTAAATGATGCAAACAGAAATAGATCTCTTGAATGTTTACAGACTTTAGGAACAGCCTTATAGGCTTGTGTGCGTAAAAGTAAACTGGACTTTTGACAGGCACAGGCTGCCAAAGCAAATATTAGGCATTCTGGGTATGCTGCATAGCCATCCATCAATGCCTGAAAGCAAAAACATCATAATAGCTCCACCCAATTGCATGACAACATAGTCAACATTAGCCATACAAAGTAAATCTCCCTATAGAAAATAATTTTAACAAACCTTCAAAATGTGATTAACTGCATCTCCTTCTTTTCCAGGAGCACAGTTAGCCAGCATTTCTTCAATAGCAGTAAGTTTCTCCAACTGGAAGGATTGGAGATAAAATCGGTCCCCTGGCACACACACAGGTGCCTCCGATCCATAGTGAAGAAAGCGTTTCAAGCGCACTTCAGCTGGAGCTAACTTCTGCATCCATGGTTTTGCATCCATTTCGAGAAGTTTCCTGCTCTGAAATCATAAGACCATACAAAAGGTTACAATCAGAAAGATTAATGGGGGTTGACACAAGTGCAGTTTGACAGGTACCCAAGAAGCTATGTATGAGCCTAACAAATACAAACAAAAAGGACAGCGTATGATCTGGGACGAGAGGCTATGTTTACACAACATTGGTATCGTGCGAATGACAAAATGTGACGAAAAGGAACGTCGTTCTACTTCAAATCATAATTGAACTATGACTTCAAATTGACAAAAGCAATGGGAAATATTAACAGAAGAACAAATCTGTCTGCATTGCCGTCCAAAACGTTGAGTGCGCACGCAACAAAGACAACAAAGAATCAACGCGAAAATCATTTGGCACATTAACAAACGCTACTCCTATTGAAACGTGCAGGGTTTCATGCTATTTTTTCACGAACATGATAAAAACTGAAGAAATCTACGTGTCAACCTCTACGTACCAAACAATATCGTGGTTTCACTTTCCGTATCTACTTCACTTCAGCTTGCGTGTGGACTTCTCGCTTCGGCCGTCTGAGTTTGGTGGTGATCTCTGCCGTAAAGCGCCATGACAAATTCAGTGGGTGAGGGAAGTCTGGGCACCAAAATTCGATATGTTGTTAGAGGGGGGGTCTAAAAGCCCATTCCTGCAGTTTCAAAAGTGCTATTACCAAAAAAAAAAAAATTAGAAATTTTGTTAAGTGCCCTGCTGAGTTTAAGATTTTTTGAAGTCCCGAGGTAGGAGTCTCACTGTTGCATTGCTCTCCCCTAACTGGTTCATGTGGATAATGAACGGCCCCTAAGTCAATAAATTTCTACAATCTAGGTAGAGCTGAAGCCGAGCTATCGTATCCTGTTTAATGTGACTAAAAGTACTATCAGTCTCAAAAAATTTCTAGCCTTGGGACTGATAGTCCATATGCCTGGTGGTCCTTGTGAGGTGACGGCAGCTTGTTTTAAGTTTATTTATTTCCAGCTCAATATTGCTACTGCTAAGAGGCGTCCCTTCTTTTCAAATGAACCTTGCTCATGTGTTTGGTGGCCTCTGCCATTCATCATTACCTGCAGTGCAAGAAGGACTAAAACGCACCCCCATCCTAGAACGCCCCCAGGGGATTTTTTTATATTAATTTTATAACATAAATTTTCAAACTGCAAAAACTTTCAAAAATTTTTAAAAAATTATTGTTAAATGTTTTTGCTTATTTTTTTTATCAAAAGTTTCAACATGGGGTTCAAGCTATTGCATGAGATGGAGAGACCCTCATTGCTCCCGAACTTGGGATGAAATCTTAGTTTCAGTTAGTTCATTTCCAAGGAGAAGTGCCTCAGACTACCAAAAGGGGTGATGAAAAAAGATCTGTAAAGACATTCAATTTTCTTTCAGTTGACAAGTCACATTAAGTCAAAGATTGACAAGAAGTAGTTATGAGGCTCAAAAGCAGGCACCATCATTCCGTTGATTGAGCTGTGGGATCTAACAGAATTATACAACCATTTATTTCAAAAGAACCGACATGGCTTGTAGCCCTAGTTAATGTTTACTTGTAAGGAGTTAGTATTGCCTGAGTCTACCTAGACCCGGAGTTGCAGACACAGTGTTCTGCTTTGTAGCTTTTGAAAGTTTAAAAAGAGGGAGCCCTATCCCCTCCCGGCTTCAGCCAGGAGCCCCGCCCGTTTAACTTCGGTGTTCGGATGGGAACCGGTGCATTCGGGCGACACACACTCCGCGGACACGGAGACCCTTCCGAAGAAGGACGCTTTGCTAGACGACCACATCGGTCGCTCCGCGAACTGCGTGCCTGAAAAATTAGGCCCCCCTCAACCACCAAAGTGGGAGTATGAGGGTGGGTAGGGCAATGGCCAACCAGTCTAAGTCAGTTCATCTCAGGGTTTCCGTACTCCGGCCAGATTCCTAGGAGCCATTACAGCTTTTGCGAAACGTTCTATAAATAGAACTGTGAACCTCTAACCGAGTCGTCGTGGGGATCAATCCATCGTTCACCATCAATGCACGGGTAGCACCCTTCAAATTCCTGACCTCGACCAGAAGGCAAATGTGAACGGCCGGCAAGCTTTGGTGTCGCCATGTGACAGGCCGTAGCGCGTCACGGCAGTCAAGATCTGCAAGCAGACCGTGAGCCTCAGGGCGCCTGAAATTTGAAACAGACGCACAGGCAGGGTAGAGGAGTAGCGGGTTTTTGTAAGAGATTGTAGATCTTCGGCCCTCTTGAGACCAGAGTGTAAAATATTGAAGTATAAAAGGAGCTCGGACGGCCGAGCTTCCGACGCGCCATCTGTTGGCAGCAGCGCTAGCTAGGCGGCGGGCGGTCGCCTTCCCTGTCCAGGCCCGCCAGCCGACGCTAAGTCCCTGGCTAGACATACGTAAGTGGTCCGAAAAAAGGTTCCGCCAAAATTTGGTATGTTGTTCAGGAGGTTGTAAAACGCATCCTGACAAAGTTTGGCAATAAACATTTTTTTGAAAAAAAAAATCTCGAAATATATTTTTTTTAGATAGTAATTTTGAAACTTTGCTGCAATGCGCTTTTTGACCCCCAGCAACAACATATCGAATTTAGTGTGAATTATTTTTTTACAATTCTTGGACTTTGGAGGACTTCTTAACTGGCAACCTACCCTATGGCGGGTTTCGCCCTACACAATGACCCGGCTACGGCGGAATCGAACAACATTTTGGAAATTTGTCGACGCTAAAATCTAGGTCATTAGGTCGATTAGTAACTCCCCTGTTACGCTCTGGTACGGATTAGCTGTGTTAACAAACATTTTTTTCCTTAGCTCGCGCGGATGACCACGGATGGATATTTGGTGGGGTGCTTGAGTCGATAGCTATAGATTTTCGGGGAACTTCTTCCAATACCCGTTTCATATTATATGGATCTCAGGAACGTGCGTTGCGCAATCGGCACAGTATCGGCGCCATGAATTATTTTTCTCAGGCTCGGGTTCGAGTCCGACTTGCTGCGTGACCGCCAATATTTTAGTTCTTCCGACTCACCGCGGCTAAGATTTTATGTTACAAACGACGCGCGAACGAACGAGCGACCATACGATCGTCACTAACTTTACTGACCATCAGCCACATTCTTGACCTCATATGGGGAGGTCCCGGGGGAGGGGGTTTGATGGGCCACTTAGGAGTCTTGGGGTATGCTAAATGTATGTTTATATAAATATATTTCTATGTTCTTCTCTTATTTCTCTGTGTCACAGGACTATTTGCCTGTTGGAAGAAAAACCAGAGGGTGCTAAGAATGTTAATAATGTCTTGGCTGGAACAAGTGAAGGGAATTCTTAGATATATTTGGTAAAATTATTGTAGATTCTTAAAATTAGTGTTGCTCCTGTTGTAACTCTTCAGAGTACGGTAGATTTGAACTCGTGCATAATTGTTGTTGGTGTGATTATTTGATAGCATTAGCGAGGTTTAGAGAGGTCACTCCGCATTGCAATAACTTTTGCAAGTGGAAGTTAACTTTTTTTTTCAGTCTCAGACTTTAGACCTTATCTCAGACGAGTCATGCTTTTACTTGAGAAGGTGAAGGTGACAGTGTGAGTGAACGTAGTGCGGTTCGGCGCAGCCCCAACCTTGCTCCACTCTACTAACCCCCCCCCCCCCCCTCCTCCGATCCCGATCAGTGGCCCTCTGCCCAGGGCATGGGAATGGCATGGACTGCCGTATTTCGTCAATAATCCCCCACCATCGCATTCATGGTCCATTGCAGCAGGAGGGCACCCCCCCCCCCCCCTACTTGTCGTGCTGGGCTGGGAACCTGACAATACTACGGACCATTACTGCATTAGGCGCGGGGCCGTACGACGTATGCCTACAACAAGGGCGTATCTACATGCGGCCTGCCAACAAAGGCGTACCTCCTATCCCTTCACATAGCAGATACGGTTTTGTTAGCGGGCCGCATGCAGATATGCCCTTCCTGCAGACACATGTTGCGAAGCTGGATTTGCGCTGGCCGCTGGTCTGCACGCCCCGCGCCACCGCGCCATTCTCAAGCCGGGAAAGTGAAAAGAGTCGCCCGCGATTTCTGCATATTTTTTAAATTTATTGGACCTAGTTCCGGTGTTCCGGGGGTGGTTGCTCTGCGGCGTATGCCGGCCACGGGGAAGTCCCGGTGGACGCCGATTGGTCGGCAGACTAAAATGCGGCGCGCCGATTGGTCTCGATGGCTGAAAGCCAGCAACGACTCGGTTCGCTCCTCCGTCGTCCGGCGTCGGCGCAGGAACTGGTGAAGATCGCGACGTGGAGTCTGCCGCTGGCTTAATGGACGCATCACCTGACCGCCCCGCCCCGCCCCACCGCGAGTCCGAACCTCTTTTTCCAGCCGGGCGCCACGCGTGACGTCACCGCGGTGGGTACCTCATGACACCTCGCGGCCAGGCAGCCAGGCCGCGACGCGCACCGCGAGGCCGACGCCCCCGCACCACAACGTTCGGCGTCTTCCCCGGACCCACGTAACTCATGGCACGTTGCATGGAGTTACGAGGACCTCACAGCAGATGGGACTTTGTTGCACGCAGCCGTCGAGGCGCCGATGAGCCGCGCGGTTACGTCCCCGACGACGGCGCCGCGGCCGCGGGTGGGAGCGCGAGGGCGCCGAGGACGGCGTCGGCGCCGCTCCGCACGCAGTCGGGCTTGGCCGGGCTTGGCGGGGGGCCGCGGGCCATGGCCTGCCCATGGCCGGGACTGCCAGCATGCTGTCCGTGCCAGTACCGAGGCGCCGCCCGCCGCGGCTTCACGCCAAGCCACGCCGCCAGACCCCTGCCCGACGGACTCGGCCGCGGCCGCGGCGCGACGCCGCGCAGCCCGCGAAGCCGCGTAGCCGCGTAGCCGCCAAGCTCGGCGTCGGAGTCCGGGCCGCGGATCCGCGCAGCCCGGAGTCGACCATGGGGACCACCATGGGGACCACCATGGATTCGGCCAGGACACTGTTGCTGCTGCTCGGCATGCTCGTGCACCTCGCCGCCGCCGACATCCTCCAAGTGCACGCGCATGACGTGTACGTGTCAGTGAAGGACCCGACGAGTGCGGGCGGAGGCGGGTGTCAGCCACTCGCGAGTCAGCTCGTCGTGGTCAGTGTGTCAGTGCATGCGGTCGTAGTGCGTGTGTGCGTGCGCCGCGAGCCCCCTCCCCGGCAAGGCCTGGCCTCGGCGTGCTCCGCGTGCCTGCATGCCGGCCTGACCGCCGGGGGCCTTGTTCGAGGCCGCGATGCAGCCAGCAGATCCAGCCCGAGGAGGACGAGGCCCTGACCGTCATCGCCGGCCTCGGCATAACCGCCTCGGCCCGGATCGGGCCGGTCCCGGCGCTGCGGCCGCGCGAGCAGGCCGAGCAGGCCGCCGCGCTCATGGACTCCAGGACGGTCAAAGCCCCCTCGGCTTTGTCAGCGCCTTAAGGGGCTCACGGCCCTTCTGGCCGACCGGCCACTAGCCCGCCGACCGGCATCACAGCCCGGCCAGAGCCACTCACGCACGCCACAGGGCTGTACACTGGCACGACGGCGCTCCGAGCTGGGCAGGGTCACCGACGGCGTGGTCAGGGGCGAACGCCCTGCCTGCTCGCCGCCGGCACGCCGGCCGGCTCTGCGCGCTGGCCGCGCCGTGCCGAGCGGAGCGCCGGAAGGGTAGGCAACCCCGACTGCAGCGCGCAGCCGCGCGAGGCGGGTTGCCTACCCCGCCGTCCGCGGGCGCACACGCACCCCCAATGTGGTTCCAGCCGGCGTCACTGTGTGCTTGCAGGAAGGGCGAGGACGGCCCCAGGGTGCGCGTCGACCAGGGCTGGCTGCGGGGCGCGTGGGTGCTCGGCGCCGCCGGCTCGGGGATCAAGTTCGCCGCCTTCCGGGGCATCCCGTACGCGGCGCCGCCCGTCGGGCCTCTCCGATTCAAGGTCAGTCCAAGGCGGCACCAAGGCGGCACCAAGGCGGCACCGCACGCCACACACGGCACGAGCCACCCGGGCCATCAGCTGCTTATCCTAGCACCTCGCGGCCACTTGCATCGCACCTTGCAGTCAGTGGCCTGCCGCATTCAAGGGGGAATAACTTCGAAAAATTTTGTACAGCTTGAATTTTTTCAGACTAAAAAATTGAAAAACTTCAAAAGAAATTCAAAAAAATTCAAGGAAATTCAAAGAAATTATTGAATTTTTCAGACCAAAAAATTCAAAAAATTCTGAAAATTTTAAAATAATTCAAAAAATTCAAAATTTTCTACAGCGTAAATTTTTTAGACCCAAAAATTCAAAAAATTCAAAAAATTAATGAATTTATCAGACCAAATTTAAAAAAAAAATTCACAGAATTCAAAAAAATTCAAAATTTTGTACAGCAAATTCAAAGTTATTTCCCCTTGGCCGCATTGCTAAATAGCGACTTGCCGCCACTTTGCATGCACTGCCACCCTCCCCACAAGCTATCTGCAAGCCAGCACACAAATAATTCAATTTTAAAATCCGAAGTCATGGATGGCACACAGACTTGGTAAACAACCTAGATATGCACAAAAAAAAAAAAAAAAAAAAAAAAAAGCGGAACTTTTTACTTTTTATGACTTTGGCCCTTCTATCAGATTCCTGGAGAACTCTGAACTCTGCGCTTCCAGCCGGGTTGTTTGAGCCATCACACCCTGGTTGCATGGATCGGTGCTTTCGGCGGGCATTTCGTGTGGGTCCGTGCACGTCGATGTCCGGCTCCCGTCCATGTTGGGCTCACAAAGTTGCACGGCCACGCGGCACCGCCAACGGGGACGTCCGACGTCCGGTGCGGCAATCGGGGGCGGGAGCCGCTATAGCGGCTAGCGCGGCTAGCGCGGCCAGCGCCGCTGGCGCCAGGCTAGGAGTGTGGCAGAGCTAGGCAGTGCGAGGCCTAGCCGACTAGGCAGCAGGCTGTTTCCACCTGGGTGCGTGCAACAAGGGCGGGTCCTGCATTCGAGCCCGCGAAGAGACGCGCGCGGATCTGCTGTGTTCCAGGATAGGACATACGCCTCTTTTGCGCGCGAGCTGACAGCAGATCCGTCCTTGTTGCACGCACTCGTCGTGTTGCCGCTGTTTCCTGGCTGCGGCCGAAAGGGGCACGGCCGGCACGGCGCAGCCATGGCGGAGCGGACATGCGATCCGGGTGCCCCGGCAGTGCCCCCTTCCCACGGCCCAGCCTATGGCCAGCCTGCCACCGCGTAATTGCGCGACTGACTTGTGCCTGCAGCAAGCGCGTATTTGCATTCGGCCCGCTAACAAAGGCTTATCTGCCATGGGAAAGGATACGAGATACGCCTTTGTTGATGAGCCGATTGTAGATACGCCCTTGTTGCAGGCACGCACGCGGCACGGTTTGCGTTCGAGCCGCGCTTTGGCGGCCGTTCGATCCGCCGCGAGGAAGCTGCGTCGACGGGTGCGTGCAACAAGGCAGGATCTGCACAGGGTCTGCCAACGAAGACGTATCTCCTATCCTTGAACAAGGCAGATACGCCTTTATTGGCGGGCCGAATGTAGATCCGGTCTTGTTGCACGCACCCATCGGCGTTTCCTGGGCAACAAAGGCGTATCTACGGCTGGCGTGGGGAGAGAGCTGAGTATCACCGTCAGCTAGGTATAGCCCAGGTAGGTGTGTCACCGGCCGTATATACGGCTTTGTTGCCAAGACACATCGAAGGTACGTGGTTACGCACCCACACTCCGTCGGAGCAGAGCGCCCGTCGACTCGAGGATAGGCCATCCGC
This sequence comes from Albizia julibrissin, assembly GCA_037074505.1. NCBI lineage: Eukaryota > Viridiplantae > Streptophyta > Magnoliopsida > Fabales > Fabaceae > Albizia > Albizia julibrissin. The sequence goes on from JAYWLI010000076.1 coordinate 11,579, forward strand.
AACGCGCGGCTGCAGAGCGCATTGCCTACCCTCGAGTCGGCGGGCGCTCCGAGCGGCGCAGTGTGCGTTCCGCGTGAGCGAGCAGCGCGGCCGTATCTCCATTCGGCCGGGCAAGAGAAGCGTATCTCCTCTTTCCTCATGGCAGTTGCGTCTTTCTTGGTGGTGGGCTTGATGGAGATGCGCCCTTGTTGGGCCGCATGAAGGCGTAGCCGCGAGCAGGCCCGCGCGACAGCGTGAGTCACTCGCCTTACGGCCAGTACACTGTACCACGACGTGTGCCTGCAACAAGGGCATATCAACATTCGACCAACCAACAAAGGCGCATCTCCCATCCTATTGCGTGGCAGATACGCCTTTGTTGGTGGACCGAACGTACATACGCCCTTACTGCAGACGGGCTGGGACTGTACCTGGCGCCTGGTCCAGGCCAGCCCGAGGCGTGGCGGCGTAGCCTGGTGTAGCCCGGCGGGAACGAGGTGCGAGAAATTTCTCACCCAGAATGGAAACCGAACCGCGCGCACATTGGCCGGGAGGCCGCGAGGCCGCGACGCACCGCGATGATGAGCCGCGGCCGCGGCGAGTCGACGTGTCTGGGCAACCATGTTGTCGTTTCTGAGGTTTAGAAGCTCACTTCCAGTCAAAACCAATTTTTAACGATTTTTGCTCAAATTTCAAGTTTGCAGTGCTTCATTCCAATGCCCGTATCTTCGAAAGTATCAGAGATTTCGACAAAATTCAAGTCGTTCCTGATAAAGGAAGGTTTAGAGTACACTTTCCACTCAAAAAACAAAGATCTATATTTTTTCGATTTTTGGCCATTTTTTCACAGGACGGTCCCCTTAAGACTTAGTCAAAATTCCGAGATTTAAAAAAAAAAAAAAAATTATGCTAAACTTTGCCAGGATGCGTTTTACGACCTCCTGAACAACATATCAAATTTTGGCGGAACTTTTTTTTTCGACCCCTTCTGCGTGGTAGTACTCTGTATCCGAAGAGAACGAGCGTAACTACTCAAGATGTCCTCTAGAGTTACGCTAGTCTTCTTTGGAGACGGCGGGTCGAAATTACGGAGGCGCCGCCGTGGAGCTGTTTGCTGTTTGCGTTCCATTGCTGCCCGGAAGATTGCACGATCATGACTCGTGTGCTTTGGTGCTTTGGCGTGGGGGGAGTCACGACCGTGTAGTGTGGTGCGGCGCGGGGCCCAACCGTTTGCCGGAGCGGGGACATAATGTCGTCCATCATATCGACGGGTGCGTGCAACAAGGGCGGATCTACATTCGGCCCGAGAAGCACCCGCGAATCTGCCGCGATACAGGATGGGGTATCCGCCTCTCTTGCGCAGGCCGAAAGTAGATCCGCCCTTGTTGCACGCACTCGTCGATAAACCGACCGGCAGTGCCGACTGCTGTCGTGGAGCGTCGCCCGTACCACGGGGAGGTTGACTCAGGTTGACTCCTCCGTCCTGCGACCCGGTCCAAACTACAGGCCTCTAGTCCAAAGCGGACCATGTGATGCACTGTCCAGGATTCGGACAAAACTACGTATCTACCATGGGTTTCCCTACGTACTTACATAGTTTTGTCCGCGACTCCTCGAGAACTACTCGTGGACTCGTGGGTCCAGGGAGTCGGCTTATCTTGGGTGGTTGCGGGTCCTTTCCCCTCCTGAAAATCAGCCTCTGCCGAGTGTGAGCTTCGCAAAGCACGAATACTGAGTTACGCTGTTCTTGACCGTCCAGGCGCCGCGGCCCGCGGAGCCCTGGGACGGCCTTCGCGAGGCGGCCACCGAGGGCAGGCCCTGCCCCCAGGGCCACCCCGACGCCGCCGAGGGCGTGCACGGCGACGAGGACTGCCTGTACCTCAACGTGTACGTGCCAGCCGAGGCGGCGGCCGAGGCGGGCGGAGGCCGCCGACGGCGCGGAGGATGCGGCCACAGAGGAGGCCGTCGTGACCTCGACGGCCACCGCCGCCACCACGCTGGCCACGTCGGCCACCGAGGCCGAGGACGCCGCCAACAACGACACGCGGCCGACGAAGCCCAGCCGCCCCCTGCTGCCCGTCATCTTCTTCCTGCACGGCAGCGGCTCCTGGTTCCAGAAGGTGTCTATCCACGTGACAAAGTTAGATTCCCCTCGAGGTTACAACAACTTCGTGCTATGTGCTATGAGTTATGAGTTACGCGGGTTCGAGAGAACATCGGTATGCGCGCCGACCGGTGCAGCAGGGTAGCAGTGCGAGCTAGGGATCAAAATTTTCTGGAAGAATATTGTATGGAAAAATTTCCGACAAATTTTTCCTATTTTTCTGGGGAAAATTTCCGAAAAAAATATGGAAAAAATAATCAAAATGTGGAAAATTTTCCAATTTTTCCCGAAAAATTTCCAGCTCTCCGATCCCTAGTGCGAGCTTGCGTTTGCGCTCCAGTATTATCCCAGCAGACCCGCGTAAGCCAATGCGGGAAAGCGCGCTGACTAACGCGGTTCTGCGCAGGAGAATCCCTGTACCTCCCTCTTTGACGCGCCTATTCCGCTCGCAGGGCTCGGCCGGCGCCATGGACCTGGGGCCGGAGCTGCTGCTGGAGCAGGGCGTGGTCGTGGTCACGCCCAGCTTCCGGCTGGGCGCGCTGGGCTTCGCCAGCCTCGACTCGCCGGGGGTGCCGGGCAACGCGGGGCTCAAGGACGCGCTGGCCGCGCTGCGCTGGCTGGCCCGCAACGCGGCCGCCTTCGGCGCGGACGCGGCGCGCATCACGGTCGCGGGCCACGGGTCGGGCGCGGCGCTGGCGCACTACCTCACCCTCGTGCCCGCGGCCCGCGGCCTGGCCCGCGCCGCCATCCTGCAGAGCGGCTCCGCGCTCGCGCAGTGGGCCTACACGCACGACCACGTGGCCTACGCCACCGAGCTGGCCGCGCGCATCGCCGACCCAGGTACGACACCGCGCACTCTAGAATAAAACCTACAGTGTTGCAGGTTGCAGATTAACTTTAAAAATCGTAGCATTTTGTAAAAAAAAAAAACAATTCGAAAAAAACATATTAAAAACCAAGGTCTAGGTTCTATGCGCTTAAACTAACGCGGCACTGGAAGGGTTTATAGTAACTCTACGGCAGCGCCCGATCCATACTGTAAAATTTTACAATAAAATACAACTAAATTGAAGAAGCTTTTTCGGTAAAGACTGTAAGAGCCCACATGCTCCTGTAAGTTTCTTGCAGCGCCATACGGTTTTTCTCAGAGTAGTGAGAGGGTTAAACTGGACAGTTTCCGAATAATTTCACAAAAAATAGCAAAAGTATTGGCAATTGACGTGAAAATTTCCCCAAACGTTTCGGCAGAGGGCGCTGCTGGCAACGACACCCGCATCGCGGACGTGGAGGCCGTGCTGCTGAACGCGACGGTGCCGCAGCTGCTGCGCGCCTTCCAGGACGTGGTCAGCGCGCGCGAGCACCGCGTCAACTTCGTGCCCTTCGTGCCCTCGCCCGAGCGGCGCCAGCCGAGGCGGCCGCGCGCCGACGAAGAGCCGGACGACGAGGAGGACGAGGAGGTCGTCCTGCCGCACGACCCGGAGTACCTGGTCGTCAAGCGCGACGCGCCATCCGTGCCCGTGCTCATGGGCGTCACCTCGCAGGAGGCGCTGCTCCGCTTCTGCAACCTGAGTACGTCCACGGAGAGAAACCACGTAACTGCGTGGGAAAACTCACGGCAGTTGCGTGGCTTCGGGGCTTACGAGCGTTATTCTGTCCAGAGTGGGACCTGTTCCCGGAGAAGATGGAGATCTACAATACGGAGCTGGAGCACCTGCTGCCGCTCAACCTGTGGCCGCTGGACGACACTGCGCGCCTGTTCGGCGTGCCCGCGGCGGCAAGGTGGTCGAGGCCCGGTGACCCGCCGCCGCCCTCCTTCCCGCCACAGGTGCGCGGCGTCGCCGACCGGGTGCGCGACGAGTACTTCGGGCCGCCAACGTGACCAACAGCAGTCAACAGGTCATTGAGGTGAGACTCGACCCAACCCGCGCCTGACCCAGGCCAGGAGGCCCTGCCAGAGCTACATCCCTCCGTTCCTTACCCCTTTGGCGCAGCTCCTGAACGACGTGTTCTACAACGCGGACGTCCACCGCCTGGCCATCCGGAGGGCGCTGGCCGCGGCGCAGCCCACCTTCCTGTACCGCTTCAACGTGGAGGACGAGTACAACCTGGGCAGGAACCGGCGCCGGCTCGACCGAGGAGGTAAAGTCGTGGTCCCGGCCACCACTAATTGCTCGTGCTGATTGGCCTAAAGCCGGTGCGATGCTTCCGTGGAACACTGGCCTCTCTTCTCTAGAACTCACGTAACTCATGCCAGATGGATCTGAGTTACTTGGATCTCAAAGCAGATAGGCCACTGTTGCACGGACACGTCAGTGTGTGGAGGAATCACCCTGCTCACTTCACAGGCGCCGTGCACACGGACGAGATGGGTTACCTGTGGCGCGTCGAGGGACTGGGCCAGAACGTCACCTCCAACTCCACGGCCGCTGTGACCCTCCGGAGGCTGACCACCATGTGGGCCAACTTCGTCAAGACTGCGTACGTCGATCCGCACTCTGTCGCGCCATGGTCGCGCCCTGTTCGCTCTCTCTGATCCCCTGATCCTTGACGAAAACCTTCCGACGTGTGTTTGCAGTAACCCTGTGCCTGAGACCAGCGAGCTACTACCCGAAGCTTGGCCTCCGACCGAAGCGGATACTCTACCAAACCAAGCATTTCTAGATATCAACGGCAAACTGGAGCTGAAAGTGGAACCGCTCGGAGGAAAACACATGAACTTCTGGAGAAGCCTATACAAAGACCTGCGGAATGGCGGTGGCTTATGAATTACATTTAATTGAATTATATCGCTGTTCCATCCTAATGATTTTGTTACCACTGTAGAATAAATAGTTTTGTACGTGACCAAAATCGCCGTGATTAAATAAATTCTTATTTTTAATTTTTTTCAATATTGGCAGTGTTATTCTTTCTCTTCTCAATCTTTCGCAAAATTGAATGCCTATGAAAATACCGAACTATGACAGATGGACGGAAATACTAGACGGCACCGGGCACACAAAAAACACACGGCGCCCCTACTTCAAACAGAAGCCACCGGAAAACACTAAGCGTGTCACACCAAATCTTCCGGTGCATTCCCTTCGGAACTGCACTTTCTGCCACTCTGTGGTAGGGGCGTAAACGTAAGAAGCCGGAGAGGATTAAGGAAGGCTGTGGGAAAATGTGATAAAACGCCTGCCTGTTTACCAATTTCCCCTCGAAAACAATTATATTTGCCGCATAAAGACGACCCAGAGCGTGAACAAATCTGGCAGCCGGTGATTGTGCTGAAAAATCCTGCCGGTTGGTTGACTGAAATGAGCAATTGGTGGTAAACAGTTCGGAATCTGTAGGCCTACCATGCACCCTATACCCCGGACCCATCAGCTGCGGACACTAACCACTTCATATCGGTTTTTCAGAAATATGACCGGGTTTCCGCATGTACGCAGATAGAAGTAAGTCTCTGAAGCAGACCTTGTCCCCCCTTTAATTTTATTGATTGATCTCTAGTTTTTGACTCGCAAATCCCCTTTATTCTTTGAATGTGTTACATTTACCTAACCTAGAAAAACAGTACATATATATTTGGGAAAGTAATGCAATGCCGATCTTCTACTATTGAATTAGTATAGTTCGAATCTCGTAGTACATTTACATTTAATAACTGTAATGTTTGATCTGTTTATATATATTTCTTTTCCTGTAAATCAAACTCTGATGTGAATGCTATCCTCACTGTTGCAACTCTTACTTAGCTTGTTTTTCTTGAATTGTTGTTAAATATTCTCCTTGAAATTGAAAGCGAAAGCATTGGTATGAGTTTAAGTGGTTGTGCTCCGGTTCCTCGGCCCTAGTGTGTATTGAAAATACATAATTGAATGCTCAGATCTCTGACCTGAGTTCTGAGTTGAGACATGCATGCGTAGCATCATTGTGTTGGGCAAATGCATTAGGGAAATATGGAAATTTTGATGCCAGGTTTTTTTTTGCAGGGGCCTGAAGATACACTTCTCTCATCAAAAAAATGGATGAAGAAGATGTAGGGACAGAAGACCTCTTACCACCGGGGGTAGTTGACAACTCAGATGGGGAAGCATTCTCTCATCCCATGTTGAGGAATTCATCTCCAGCGGAAGGTGGAAATTCATGCCCCATGACTGACAGCCGATTTGGAGAAGAATCACCCCCTCCTGGTGAGGAAGATGTTTGTCCACCTGGCACAAACCCTATCAGAAAGCAGAGGGTAAACCGAGAGCAGGCAGCATCCTCTGCAAGCAATCCTTTTTCGTCACCATCTAAACCTGGACCATCAAAAGCAGGACCCCCTACAGTCAATTATGAAGATGAAGACGTAGATTTTACTGTTGATGATTCACCATGGGCAAGTGATGAACTCCAAAACTCACACCCTTCACCATTTAGTGGAAATTTGCAAAGAGGAAGTAGATATTATGGTTCAAATCCTCCAAGAGATATGGTTGGACCTCATGCAGAGGAATATCGTAGGCCTAGAGGGGGAAGAGGGCGAGGTAGGAATTTTATGAACAGACATGCCTTTCAGGCAGGATATGATGCATGGAACTATGACTATGACATGTATTCATATGGATATCCAGAAAACTATGATAATGGTCCTGAGTACTCTCAAGAAGCAATGTTCAGTGATTTTTCTGGAGCTCAACCTACCTCACTTCCAGAATGCCCCACTTCTTACCCAGTAGACAATTATAACCAATTGATGATGTCCAATCCTACAGCTCCAGGCAGTAACCCTCCTCCCCCACCACTCCCTCCTCCAGTTTGCAATCCACCACCACCAAGCTGTAATCCACCACTTCCTCCATGCAGTAATCCCCCTCCACCAAGTAGTATTCCCCTCCCTACTGTGCCCTTTCCAATATGTACTCCACCTCTTCCCCCCTCATCAAATTTGCATCAAGCTGACAAGTCATCTGATGATTTGAAGGAGGAAAGTTCTGCACCTGAAGATCTGGATTCTAGCTTGTAAGTATATCCTAGAACAGTCTTCCACCTTTTATTTCCTTTCTCTGAAAAAGAGTACAATCATTGTAGATTTTTCTTCTTATTTGTTGCCAAATCAAGCATTAATTATGCATTTTTATGTTTAAGTTATTCGCCTAGCCAATCTGCCATGGAAGAAGAAGTTCCTGCTCCTCAACCCACTCCTACCAAGTCTTTGGCTCCTGTTATCACCAAGGAACTTGCAAAGAAACGTCTTAGAGCTTTTCAGCTTGCTAAGCAAGCCAATACCTCAAGAAACCCATCCCGTCCAGTTGAATCCATCATGGATGTGTCTCAGGATGATGACAGTCCTTCAACTGCATCATCCTCTGCAGCATCAGAGGATATCAAGAAGAAGAAAAGTAAAGGTAGGCAATGACAGATTTGTAATTTTGCTGAGTGAGATTAAATAAGTTTTAATACTTCATAATCATTTCATTGTCTTATCTGTTTGCTTATTTGTTATTATGTTATTTCAAGCTGGTACACGAGATGATCAATTAAGAGCCACAGTTGCATCAATTGAGGAATTGAAAAGACAAGAACTAGAAGCTCGATCTCATACTCGTACCTTTACTATGGACTTTTCACCCCTGGCACCTCTGCTTGACAGTGTTTCCAACCCTTTGCTTGCAGGTGAGATAATATTCCCTAAGCAGTATTCCAGAGTGGAAATCCCTGCTGTCCCTACCCTTGCCCCATTCTCATCCCCCTTCCTATTTAAAGGTGTTGTGCATGAGAACAGTTGTCCAAGTGTTTCATGATTTACTTAAGAAATGCGTTTGAGCTTTTGTTTCTTTTTTATGAAAAGGTATATTTGGAGGAGATGAAAAAGCAAGTGGAAGAGATCTCAAAGATGATCATAGTAGTAGTCAGAAAGATGATAGAGATCGCCACCGTCACAGGTCAGTGCTCAGTGTTTTATTGTATAGCTGCTTGTGTTCTCAAGCTGTCACTTTATAGTTTTATGTAACAGGCGAAGGAGCAGAACACGCAGCCGCGACAGAAAGCTCAAAGACAAGCGCCGTAGCAAGGAACGTGAAAAGGATAAAAGTCGTAAGGACAAGGGACGGGATAGAGAGGATGATAAAGGCAAGGATAAGGAGGGTAGTAAAGGCAAAGATAATGACAAGGAGAAAGATGAAGAGAAAGAGAAGGAAAAAGAAAAGGATAGAGGCAAGGATAAGAGTAAAGATGATGATGACAAAGTAAGTAAAATGTGCTGTAACTTCTGTTTGCCAAAATATTGAGCTGTTAAATTTGAAGTGCCATTACTCCCCTCATTTCCAGAAGAAGTCAAAATCAAAGAAAGAAGATGTTTTACCTCAGTCATGGGCTGAATGTTGGGAGATGGGTTATAGAACCTATGAGGATTTGCGGTCTTTAAAGTTTAAAATAGATAGCTCAGAAGAGAAAAAAGGCTCAAAAAATAAATCCAGGGACAGGTATATAATTTTGTTTTCCTGTGCTTTTACCAGTTTGCTATGAAGGGTTAATATACTCTATTTTCTACTCTTTCTTGTAGAAGTCGTGACCGCTCCAGGAGAACTAGCAGAGATAAGGATGGTGTTAAAACTGATGTTGATGCAAAAGAGGACAACAGGGAAGGATCATCCAAAAAAGACAATACCAAAAAGCTGTCCCTCTTTGACCTCCCTCGGCGGTTTTTTACTCCCATGGTAGTTCGAACAAAGGATGCAGACATATGCTATCCTGAATCCAAGGTACATTGTATTGAAACAGCCAAACTATTTCCCCAAGGTTAACCTTTATTTTCCTTTCTTAATTTTTTATCTTGTTTGTCCTCTTAGCTTCGATATACTAAAGCCAAGCCAGCACTTGTTTTCTGTGGAAACCCACTCTATGTTACTGCCCGTTATGACACACATGCAGAGGTTGTCGAGCATGCTCCAGATGAAATACTTGAAACCCTTAATTTCTTTTTTGAGGGCAAGCGCCGGTGTGTACAGCATATTTCTTAAGTCTTTTGCGTAGAAATAACTTTGTTGTAAAAAAGCATGCTTTTTAAGTCTCTACTACAATTTTTTTCTTCCTTTTACATTTCAGAATTAAAAAGCCGAAAAGCTTAGAGGATATACCAACATTGCCAAGCTTAGCGGCTCTGCAGGAATCTTATGAAGATCCTGCCACTGAAGAAGATAAAGAAAGTGCACAGGAATGGTATCCTCAAAAGGATTACTTACTTTCTAGATCAAATGATGAAGATAATGATTATGATATTTTAGAAATGGATAAATCTCTATGGGAGAAGCCTTCTGCATCAGTGACACCCAGTAAGGATGTTGAGGAAAAACCTGCTAAAGATTCTGAAAGGGTGGTTGAAGATGAAAGTAGGCAGGGTAGTGAAGTTGAAAATGTTAGTTTACGAGGGGATCGGTCAACTGTCCCATCAAAGTGGGATAGTGACTTTGAAGAGGAACAAGATGACTTTCCGCTTTGCAAAACAGCAGCTAATTCAGATGGTCAGCCGAAACCATCTGCTGGTTCACCCCTTCAAAAGCAAGCCATGGAAGGAGAGTCTGTGGAAAAAACAGGGGTTCTGAACTCTGATGCCAAAAGTGAGAAGCACAAGAAAAAGAAAAAGAAGCGGGAACATGAGGGAAGGAATGAACGAAAAGAAGAAAAGGCTAGTGTTTCCAAACATCAAGAATCAACAGAAGCAAGTGGGACGAACTCAGACATACAGATCAAATCCTCTCTTGAGACCAGACCAAATGTCAGCGGTTCTGAAAAGAATTCAGGAGATCTTACACCTACTAAAGACCATCACAAGGAAGTGAATACCGACTCAAATAAGGACACAGACCATCCAACCAAGCGAAAGAAGTCAAAGAGCTCTAAACGTAGGGAGTCTGTAGAGGCTGAATCAAAGATTGTGGAGACTGTGAAGAGCAGCAATTGGGATGAAGAGGGACCAGTTAAGACAGAGGGTATCACAAAAAGTAGCAGCCGAAGGTTAAGCTCTGATTCTTCTTCCATCAGTCATGAGTCAAAAAGGCATACAAAAAAGAAGAAGCATCGCCATGACAGTGATTCAAAGGAGCGTTCAGGTTCCAAGAAACATGATTCAAAGAGTGAAAGGAAAGAACCTGATCTGGGAAAGGTGCAAGAGAAGAATGTTTGGGAAGATGATGAGATAGTGTCATCTCAAGGTGTACCCAAGATGAATTCTGAAGATCTGAAACTGGATTCCTCGCCCAAAGTCAAACATGTGGCCACTAGGGTTGTGAATACTGAGAACATCCAAAGCCCAACACAGAAGGAGGAGCCTGCTGAATTAAATGTTTGGGAGGATGAGAGAAGTACAAAATCCCTTGGTAACCAAGTCTCAGAAATTTCTGTTTCTCCCAAACAGTCTATTTCTAGCAATACTGATGAAGTGCCTGATACAAACCCTCTTGCTTCAGAGTATGAGGAGTTCATGAAATTTGTAGAGGTAACTGAAGAAGACAAAAATTCCATGAGTGTAACGACTGAACCCACTGAGGGTGTGAGCAATGCAATAAGTCCTGAGAAAGAAAGTAATCATGCGACAGAGGAGGATTGGGAAAATACTCCACCAACAAAGTCTGCAAATGATTGCAGTAAAGATAATGTTGAATCCTCACGAGAGAAGGAGTGGGATGAAGAGTCCAAACAAAGTGAATCAAAGAATACACGGCATGGTTCTAGAGATTCATCGCTGTCCGAGTTTGATGCTCAAGATTTATTACTGACCAAAGCTGGGCTGTCGAAGTCAGATTTGGAACGACTGATGAAAGATAAGGGCAAACGATCTCAAGACATTCTCAGCCTTGTAGACAGAGAATTGAACCGACTCAAGGAAAAAATTAGGAGTAAGACTGCAAAGAAAAAGAAGCCATCCAAAAAGTCAAAGAAAACTGCATCAAAATCATCTTCATCAGAGAGTGAATCGTCATCTGACAGTGAAGGCGAATCTAAATCGAAGAGAAAGAAAAAGAAAAAGATAGTTGACTCCAAGAAAAAGAAGCAAAAGCGCTCTAAATCTTCTAGTTCATCTGACAGTGAGTCTGAGACTGACAGCGAAGATGAAAGTGAAAGTGATGACAGGAAAAAGAGTAAGAAGAAAGTTAAGAAAAACAAGGATACATCTGACTCAAAGGCTGAGAAGCAAGGAAAGAAAGAAAATGACAGTAAATCTAAAAAAGGAAAGAAGGGAAAAAATGATGGAGGCGAGTCCCAGGCTACTGGAAAGAAGGAGAAAGCTAAAGATAAGAAGATGAAGAGAAAGAAGAAAAAGAGCAAAAGCAAAGATTCAAGTAGCTCGAGCAGTGATAGTGAAGATTCATCCTCTTCCAGCAGCTCTGATAGAAAATCAAAGAAACGACGCAAGAAGAAAGAGAAAAGAAGGAAAAAGAGAAGACAACAGGACAGTAGTTCCAGCTCAAGTAGCACTGAAATTTCAAGCAGTAGTGATAGTGAAACAGAAGACAGTTCATCATCAGATGAATCCAGGAAGAGATCATCTAAGCTGAAGAAAAGAAAGAAGGCTGGCTCTGATTTTAAAGAAGCCACAAAAGGCAAAAGTAAAGGTAAAAAGGGTGTCAAATCCGACAAGAAGTCCCCTGATCAAACTAAAAGTGAGGAAACGCCCAAGAATAGGGAGGAGGAAAGTTCATCCAATACAGGTAGTATGGAGTCAAGCAAGGAACCAGACAATGAAAAACAACTCACACATAGGGATAGTTTAAAGCGGAAGCATGATGAACCTACCGTGGATTCATTTGACATTGAAAGTGCCCAACCATCTAAAAAATCAAAAGAGGAAAAGGAAGGTCGAGGAAGAGGCACAGATGAAGACAAAGTGAAAGACACAAACAAATTTAGAGATTTAGGCTCTGAGAGAAGAGAAAACAGTAAGAGCCAGGAGGTTGACCCATTTGCTGAGAAGAAATCATCAAAAGAGAAGGCTCAAGCAGCTCCAGTTGATGAAGTGTCCTCCAAACCAAGGAAAGACAAGGATTGGGACTTTGTGGATGAAACTGAGGACTTCCCAACCAACAATCTGCAGATTTCTACTTCACGGAAAACTAAGGAGTCACGGCGCAAACAGGGTAGTACTGACAGAGCTGAGAGGACTGATGTCAAGGTGGACAGGAATGATAGAAGTGCTGCAAAGACTGAAAAGTCAGACTCTGGATCAGTCAAATCTGACAAAGTGTTTTATCATTGACAAGAGCTGACAGAATAGATTCATTCGTTTCTAAAAGTGGCAAGGCAGACACAGGGAAGACTGATAGGACTGATGCCTTTGCATCTAAGGCAGACAGGTCAGAGCCGTCGGTGCCAAAAGATGGACTTTCTAATCAGTGGGAAGAACCGCCATTGCCTAAGTCAATCACTGTCAACCAGTGGGAGGAAACCCCTCTACCCAAGGCTGTGACTTTAAACCAGTGGGAAGAACCTCCACTACCGAAGGCTGTGACGTCAAACCAGTGGGAGGAGCCACCATTGCCCAAGACTGTTTTCTCTAATGATTGGGAGGAACCACCGTTACCTACAACTGCGGCCCCTAACCACTGGGAAGAACCACCCTTGCCCAAGGGTGTGGCACCTAACCACTGGGAAGAACCACCCTTGCCCAAGGCTTTGGCGCCTAACCACTGGGAAGAACCACCCCTGCCCAAGGCTGTAGCACCTAACCACTGGGAAGAAGCACCCTTACCCAAGGCTGTGACTGGTAACCAGTGGGAGGAGCCACCCCTGCCTAGAGCGGCCACCACCAACCAATGGGAAGAGCCATCCCTGCCTAGAACTGTGACTGTGAACCAATGGGAGGAGACACCCTTACTCAGGCCAGTGAGCGCCAACCAATGGGAGGAGCCCCCCTTGCCGAAGGCAGGGACTGCAAACCAGTGGGAGGAACCACCCTTGCCTAGAGCTGTCACTTCCAACCAGTGGGAGGAACCACCCTTGCCCAGGGCTGTCTCCACCAACCAGTGGGAGGAGCCACCCTTGCCCCGGACCGTGGCCGAAAACACATGGGACGCCGAGGACAAGTACAGCTCGGACAGCATGTCCATCGCCAGCAGTGCAAGTCCCGGAGGCAATGTTGTGACGGACATTCCACTGCCGCCGTTCGGAGGCCTGCCCACCCCCGTGCCCGCACCCGTGCCGCCCCCCTCTGCGGCCGCGCCGGCCGCGGGCTACTCTTCGCAGTACTCCACCGCGGACGAGCCGCCGCCGCCGGGCATGGAGGAGGAGGCGCTCACCCCCAGCAAGAGCCGGTTCCCCATCACGGTCAAGCTGGGCGCGTCCTGGGCCTCACGGGCCAAGTCAACGCCGCTGGCCTTGTTCGAGGAGGAGGCCGAGCAACGGCAGCAGCGGCCCAAGCCCCTCTCGTCGCCGGCGCTGCCCCTCTCCGCCGCCTACGCACAGCCGGAGCCGGCGCAGCCGACGCAGCAGACACCCCCAGCGCCCGCCTCCAAGCCCGCAAGCCGGTGGCGGTCCATCGAGGAGCCTCAGCCCGAGCCCGAGCCTGAACCCGCCCCGGAGCCCGACATGAAGGTCGAGACCAAGCCCAAGCCCGCCAAGGGCGTGGTGGTGGTGCTGTCGAAGCGGCTCCCGGAGGAGCAGCGCTCCAAACGCAAGTCGCGCTGGGGCGAGAAGCCGCCGCCCGAGCCCGAGTCGACGCTGGAGGGCTACGAGGAAGCCTTCAAGGACGCCTTCAAGGACTCTGCCTTCCTGGACCCCGAGTGGCAGGACCCCACCCTCGGAGACTCGGCCTTTCAAGACCTAGCCGTCCAGGCATCGGCCGCGCAGGAGCCGATCTTGCGGGAGCCCGTCAAAGTCGCAGCCCTACTGGAGGCCGCCCAGCCGGAGCCTGTCCCCCGCGACCCGGCGCCCAAGGATCCCGAGCCCGCCTTCCAAGATCCGGCCTGGCGAGACCCGACGTGGCCGGTGACCGAGATGGGTGCCACGCTGACGCCGGACAAGACCGACTACGACAACTTCGACCTGCCGCCGGCGCGGCCCGAGGACCTGGAGCCCGAGGTGGACAAGCGCCACGACCGGGACCGGGAGCGCGACCGCTCTAAGCGGGACCGCGACCGTGACCGGGACCGTGACCGGGATCGTGACCGGGATCACGACCGCGGGCGGCGGGACAGCCACCGTAAGGATGAAGGCCGCAAGCGACGTAGCAGGACCCGCAGCCGCAGTCCGGACCGGCGCTCTGGCCGGAACGACCGCCGAGACCGTGACCGAGACCGTGACCGGGATCGTGACCGAGACCGGGACCGCGGGCGCAGCGGGCGTCGGGACCGTGACCGGACCCGCACCCCCGAGCGGGATCGGGGTCGGGATCACGACCGTGACCGTGACCGTCGCCGGAAGCGCGAGGAGGACCGGAAGGGCGGCAGGGAGAGCCCCGAGAAGCGGCGCCGCCGGAGGCGCTCCAATTCCGTGTCCGGCCGGTCCGGCAGCGAGGAGCCCCGCGGCGAACCCCGCTCTAAGTCGGCGCCGGAGGCCGACGCGCACGCCAGGGAGGATGCGGATGCCAGCTACGCCAGCTTCCCCGGCCACCACCTTCACGCCCGTCGCCCTGGCCGCGGGCGACGAGGGTCTCCCGCCGACGCAGAGCCTGGACCGAGCGCTCGACGGCCGCGACGGCGACCAGGCGGAGCTTGCCAGCAGCAGCAACTCGCCTGTCATGGGCTACCGCCGCAGCCTGGCCGACTCGACTACCGTCGACGCCGACTTGGTACGTTACACCCCAACACTGCACGCTTTGTCACAGTTACTAGCTGGCCCATTTGTGTATTTTGTGGTGCACTAGAATACGATACTTTTGTTTCATTACAGCATCGGACTCACTCTGGAACCCTTTCACAAAGAGTCAGCCAAAGTCAAGACTATGACGAGCCCAAGGCACCCTGTAGGACGGTGGATCAGTTTGAGGAGGATGATGAAGATGAAGATGGTAAGAAAAATTGATGTGCACAATTTGAGGGTTGTCTTTCTGGTGTTTAATTAATGACTTTATATTTGAGCATTCTAAAAGTTTCTAATTCTGTAATTTTAAAAAAAATCAATTAGAAGAGGAAGAGGTTTCATCACCCAAAAGGATATCTTTGGATGACCGCATTGAAATGGAACTCGGTGTTAAACGCAGTCCTCCTCCTCAATCAATCCCAGGTCCTCCGCCTGGCATTCCTCCTCAGTATTTGTATCCTCAGTATGCAGGCTATTCATTCCCAGCGTACCCTGCTGCAGGTTTGTATCAACACGATATCACTGTTGGTTCATTTATTGAACTGTTCCTTCTATTCCTTTGTAATATTCACTTTTTTCACCATTTTTAGCAGCTTTACCTATTGCTGCAAGTGCATCCAGAGTTGTGCAGGTAATGCTCAAAGTACAAAAACTTGCATTTAAATGTAAACATAAATTAAAACAATTATAATGGCTTGATTGCTTTGTGGTGTTTCTACCTACAGGTGGGCAACATGCTGCAAGTAGTGCCTGTGGAGACACCCAATGTAGTGACAGTGCAGCACCCCACTCCTTCTAACATTCCACATCACCAACACAATCATGCACCTGTTGGTGCTCTTAGAAAGGTAATATAACGTTTTTGCATAAGTTAATTTATCAAACCAACAATTATGTCTGAATCGTGCCTTGTGCCTCAGTACCTTTTTCTCATTTCTGTATGTCAATACACACTGACGATGTGTATTTGCTTTCTAGGAGCTTTCTATCGAGTCTCTCTCGGCCGCCTCCTCGTCTCAAATCAAACGAGTGGGTAACATGATTCAGGTCGTGCCATGCTCCGCCCCTGCTGGATCTGCCCCTGCCGGACCCACTCCTGCTGGACCCGCCCCTGGTTCCGGCTTCAGCCCTGGTATCAGCCCTGGCTTCAGCCCCGGCTTCAGCCCTGGTCCTGCTCACACACCAGGATCCCCTGCCCCCGGGCCTTCGCCAGCGAAGAGAAGCACCGCGTCGCCACCTCCAGCTGCACCTCCACCGGTGCCAGTGCCCGCACCCCCGTCTACCCCCTCACCAGCCTCCGTCCCAGCCCCTGTGCCCGCTCCAGCACCCACCCCCAGCGTTGCCCCCCAGTCTAGTCTCGCTGCCGCGGCTGCTGCTGTCGCAGCTGCCATTGCTGCCAACTCGCCTATTGAATCAGCCAAAGGTAATATGGGACGCTGAGACCCTTCATCAGTGTCTTTGCATCTCATTTTAGTGACGATTTCTATTTTGTTTGTGATTGCTTACCATGTGTATACCTGGTTTCTTTCAGATGACTCAATTGATACTACCCCACCTCAGGGAAAGTCCATCTCAGAATTACCTTTCTTACCACCTGATTTAGTTACAACTATGGAAGAGGAAAGAATGAATAAGCGCAAGGAGAGGGAGCTACGACGGAAGCAAAGAGAGGAGAGGAGAAGCAGAAAGAGCTCCGTAGGCAACAAAAAATTCAAAGAGCTGGCTGAAATGTACAAGGTAAGATAAAACCTAATCAAATCATAGTTTTCGTCCCTTATTTATTACTCACATTCCCTGTAGCTCTCGCAACTTATAACTTCATCCTTGCAGAAAACTAAAAAATCTAAAACCCTTCTACAAGAGGGTCAACTTCTTCGTTCTGATTTTGAAGCAGAAGAAATGCGATTGATTGAAGTAAGTGATACACATTCAAGTGTTAGTTTACAAAACTTTTTATCATATCAAAATATTAACATCTTTCTTTGTTATTAGGAGGCCATGTTGAACTCAGACTTAGCAGAAGGATCTGCAGAAAATGATGTTGATGCGTCCGCAGCTGCTCGTGGCTGAGGAGAAGGCGCGTAAGCGGCTCAAGCCTGTTCCCTTACCTCCTGCAGGCAAAGGAATATTAATTTCCCAGGTTTTAGGTATGTCTTCTGTATGCTTGAGGTTTTCTTATCTATCTATCCATTATTGTGTTTTGAGCAAATTTCCTACCTGGTAATTTGTATTTTTTATTTAGGGATAAGCCAATTAGTGATGAAAGTAGTTCTGGTCCACCACCACCTCCTAAAGAGGTAACATTTGCTGATGGAGTGAAACCTGGAGATGGGACCTCACCATCAGGAGGAGAGGATATTTCTTCACCTCCACCTGAGAAGGTTCAAAAGAAAAAGACTGTGAAGATAAAGAGGAAGAAGAGAAAGATTAAGGTAATTTAAACAATGAATGTACTCACGCCTCAAATTTTTCCAACTGTTATGTGCTAAAACTCATGTGGTTTTGACTGCAGGTTCAAGTTGTTAGAACATTACCTTTGGAAGATGTGGATGACGACGATGATGATGATAGCTCTCCCCCACCACCTCCTCCTGGCTCCCCTCCTCCATCAGCATATCCTCCCGGTACTTACCCAGGCTATGCCACAGGTACCACTGGATATGTGTACCCCAGTTCCTCCTTCTCAGGTTGGTTAATATGATCTTTCTGGATTGTTTGTGGCTTTCTCAGTTTTTGTGCATGAGTATAGGGTTTATTGAAATTTTTTATATTGCAGGTACTCCAGCTGCCATGTTTCAACAGTATGCTCAATCCCACCAATTGCCACCGCCACCTCCTGTTGTTCCACCACCAATTAAAAAGTGAGGTCATTTGTATTTAGTTTGATAAGGAATAGGAGATATTCCTTGTTGTTGTTCTTGAAAGGCACTCTTTTTCCTCACTTGCGTGTAACGTTGATTTAATTTCATGAACTTTTAACTGACACTTTGTACAGTTTGATACTGCTCAAAAGGGATAAAATGTGACATCATTCTCGCCCCATAGTTGTGGCCTCTATTTTTTGTTTCTCCATGTCAACTATTGGAGAGAATTTTGAGATAGCACTTGTGTGCGGTTACCACTATTTTACCTTAATATACTGAAGCTATTTGGTAGTTGATTGATTGTTTTATTTGTATCATTTCAGTGTCAGATTTGTTTTGTTTGCCTCATTTCCTGTTGTTAATGTTGGCTTTGGTTACTGTCATGTCTTGTTTTACTAATTATGATTGAAAAGTGGAGAAGATTGTGGAGGAATGTTCTATTTTTTAAAATCTGATTAAATAAATGTAAGTCTAGAACTTCAGACAATGAGCAGCTTAATTACAAGATCCTGTGTCCCAAGGCTTAACAAAAGCAGTTAAGAGCAGCATGCCCATCATCAGGAAGGACTAAAACACCCCCCGCCTAAAACGCCCTCAGAGTATTTTTACAGATTAATTAAGTAACAAAATATTTTTAATTGTAGAAAACAAATTTTCTTTGGAAAAAAAAATGTTGAATGTTTCCGCTTAATTTTATAAAAAAATTTAACATGGGGGTGTCAATCTATCACACGCGATGGAGAGACCAAAATCGCTCCCAGCCTTGGCTTGCAACCTTAGTTTAAGTTAGTTCATTTCCAAGGAGTATAGCCTCAGACTACCAAAAGGGGTGATGAAAATAGATCCATATAGACATTCAAGTTTCTTTGAGTCAAGAAGCCACGTGAAGTCAAAGTTTGACAAGAAGTAGTTATGAGGCTCACAAGCAAGCATCAAAAAAGATTAATATCATTCCGTTGATTGGGTTGGGATTGAACAGAACAATACAACTATTTATTTCAAAAGAACCGACCTGGCTCTAAGGAGTGAGTATTGCCTGCAGAGTCTACCTAGACCCTGGGTCGCAGACACAGGTCTTTGTGCCTGTAGCTTTTGAAAGTTTAATAAGAGGGAGCCCCTACCCCTCCCGGCTTCAGCCAGGAGCCCGCCCGTTTAACTTCGGTGTTCGGACGGGAACCGGTGCATTCGGGCGACACACACTCCGCGGACACGGAGACCCTTCCGAAGAAGGACGCTTTGCTAGACGACCACATCGGTCGCTCCGCGAACTGCGTGCCTGACAAATTAGGCCCCCCTCAACCACCAAAGTGGGAGTATGAGGGTGGGTAGGGCAATGGCCAACCAGTCTAAGTCAGTTCATCTCAGGGTTTCCGTACTCCGGCCAGATTCTCAGGAGCCATTACAGCTTTTGCGAGGAGTCCGAAGACTTTTTACGCTAGGTTCAAAAGAACTGCTAAACCTCTAACCGAGTCGTGGTGGGGATCAATCCATCGGCACCATCAATGCACGGGTAGCACCCTTCAAATTCCTGACCTCGACCAGAAGGCAAATGTCAACGGCCGGCAAGCTTTGGTGTCGCCATGTGGCAGACCGTAGCGCGTCGCGGCAGTTAAGAACTGCAAGCACACCGCGGGCCTCGGGGCGGCTGAGATATGAAACAGTCGCACAGGCAGGGTAGAGGAGTATCGGGTTTTTGTAAGAGATTGTAGATCTTCGGCCCTCTGGAGACCAGAGTGTAAAATATTGAAGTATAAAAGGAGCTCGGACGGCCGAGCTTCCGACGCGCCATCTGTTGGCAGCAGCGCCAGCTAGGCGGTCGGTCTTCGTTCGCGCGGATGACATTTCTGCTCGACTCCTTGGGTGACCGCGACGGTTCTCCACTGCTTCCTCTCCCATGGCACTCCCAAAACCTGTGATGGGGTAGTAATTTTTGATGTGTCAGCTTTTGAGCTTTATTGTATGACTCTCTCTTGACAATCTCTCACTTCAACTGGCTAATCTACTTTGAGACGTTCACATGAATGTTCACAGCGAACTATGAGCACTTTGATGCAGAGATAAGTCTCATGCAATACTCATTAAATATCAATGAACTTATAAGGCCAGGTCGGTTCTTGTGAAATAAATGGTTGTTTTATTGTTCTGTTCCAGTCTCTATCTTCAAATACAGGAGTAGTGGTGGATTTGACCTCATCATGGCACTATCATTGTACAGTGGTGACACTCCGAAAAGTATTTGGTATTCTAGCCCAGCTCTGCAGACAATTAAATTTAGGATGTAGTTTTAAATTTATATCTGGAGTGAGGCTTGTAAATTGTTTTCAAAGTCTCTGCTTTAATCTTATTTTGGTACCCAATGATTGTGTTGGCTGATTTTCACATTCTAAAAATTTATGCTATTTAATTGATATGTAAAAATACTCTGGGGCGTTTTAGGAGGGGGGCGTTTTAGTCCATGCCTCTCATCATTAATCAGGTGTATGCGAGACTGAATTAATGGCTGATTTAAAGCCAAATTAATCAGGGGTCTGCAACATATTTCTGTAGGCATACAGCTGGTCTGGAGGTCACTTGGAACGATTTGATGAATTTAAAGCACTTGGTACTTTAAGCACTGTGATAATAAAAATGAGACATGAGAATCTTTTCTTTGCTTTATTACATTCACAACCAAGAAGTCGAATTGAAAGAAAGCATCGTCAATAGGAAAATAATTTAACCCTAAGAATATATGGAAAATTCCATGTCATCCTCCAACAACATGCCACACAAAATCCCCATTACTGTCAGTCATCCACTTTCACACACACACACACACACACAAGAAAAATAATAGTGAGCAAATAAAACTTTAAAAACAGCGACTAAATTTCCACTAGCCATAAGTCCTCTATCTGTCCATAACAAAAACCGTTAAGTAACTTAACAACTTACAATCAACACATCATGAAGAATCTGAAAGAGGGCAATTTTGCAAACAAAGAGGGCAAGTAGAGGCAACTAAAGTTTTATTTCCATTACTTTCAATACAGCTCAGTCAGTCTTGAACAACATTGTAGATTGAGGCATATACAATGACTAACCATCAGGTAACCTTAGACAAAGAAAAAAAAAAGTTGAGGGAAAAGAAGTAAAAAGATAAATAGAAAATTTCAAAGTACATAAACAGCAATAGATGGCTTTGCTTCATACTCTAACAAAACCACTCACACCTAGGAAACTGGCGGACAGTAGAGGGATAAAGAGCCCACAAGAAAACATTCCTAAAAACCCTTCACTTTCTGATACATTCACCAATACAAGTCTTGACATAAAAACAGAACATTTAAAATAGCTGGTGATGACACTTCATTTAATTGATCCACACCACTTGATCGGCTATATATGATAATTTACAGTTCACAAACATTTGGCAGGAATGCATCATCATTTAACATAGTATTTGAAACAATCCTACAATATGTGCAGTAGAAGAAACATCCTTCAAAGAGTTTTGGAGTAAAATTTACAATGACAATTAATAGAAGCAACATTGGAAGTCTAAGAAATATGTTGTTCCAAAACTAATTCACCTTAACTTTAACAGAAATAAAAATATAGAGCAACAACAAGTGCTTTTTGAGATGGCATGAAATTATCTTGGAAGATATTTCGCAACTCTCAACACCTAACCAAAACATTTTATTTAAGATCTAGTTCCTGGACTATGCCAGAAAGAAGTAACTGGTCTCCAATCCTTACAAGGTGGAGAGGGTGATCCTCGCCTCATCCTTGCCACTCTTCAGAACAAATTCACAAACTTCATATCAGTGCATTTTGCCTTGAGTACATAAAATATTTGGGCAGAAACTTTCAGAGGAGCCAACAACCAGGCATAAAAATGCCATTACAGAAATAAGCCAAGTCTAAATTCAAATACATCTGAACCAAGTCATTCACAATACAATTGCACTTAGTGTCACAGTCATTCAAGTCCTCAAAGGTTTGACAAGGACACACATCAGGTTTTCATCAAAAAACACAAAGCCAAAACCAAAGCTGAGTCACACTTCTCTTTATGATAATCCTGTAATTTGCTAGTGTCCCTGGATAACTTCTTTAATACCAGAAAAAGTTCAGTTCAATTTGAAACCAGACAATAGACCATGAAGGAAGTTTTCTTGATACAAGTTTTTCACCATTTCTTCTTGTGTTCATCCATTGATACTCCACCAGTCCCAGTGATACAATCATAAGGAGACCACCAATCACTGAGAGTGTCTACAAGCAAGGAAGAAAACAAACAAACATTGAAGTGGAACCTTTACACTTAAAAGCTAAACTTGCTATTCAATGTGAAATGAGTGTTACCTGGAAGAAGTCATATTTCAAGAAGTCTCTTAGAGGTCTATGGACTGGGATGGTCCACCATGCATTGTGGTAGATGTTGAGCAGAGACAAAAGTAAGACAAGGATCAATGCTGAAAGCTTCGTCTTGTATCCAATGGTAACAGAGACCATCAAAACAGAACCAAGAATATCTTGTACAATCTGAAAGAAAAAAAAGGATAACAAATGATTAGGAGATAAGAAGATAAAAGGAATAGGACGGGAGGAAATTTCATAACGAATTTTAATGAAAAAGAAAAAAAACAGAGCATAAAGTGCACAGAAAAATCTTACCTGCAAGAATGAAACCTCAAACCGCAACAAAGTAATGAACATAAAAGCTATGAGGATGCGGCCAGTTAACTGTAAATAGTTCTTGGGTTTATTGTCACCTAAGAACAGAAATGAAGTGGTTATGTTTCTTGTAGCTGCTTAATCTTCAACATATTACAAAGATGATGATTTCATACATACCAAGAGAGGGGACTCCAGCAAATAAACTTCTTGACTCAACTCTACTTTCAGCAAGAACAAGCAGGAGTGCACCAATCAGAGCCAGGTTACGGAACAAGAACTGAAGGTCCCACAGAATACTGTATGCAAAAGTCTAAGGGAAAAGAACTTCAATTAGTATGAGGTTACCATACAATACGGAGCCACAAAAGATAAAGTTAGTTTCAATATTACCTGCAGCACTACAATGAAAAACAGCAGCCCACAAGCATAGGCCACTTTGTAGCGCCCCAGAACCATGACACAGCCACCTAACTGCCCAACCAGGTTGACGAGCACAAACACTGTGGCCAGAAACTTTCCACAACCCCATGACATGTCCATATAGTCCTTCTGTTCGTTCCATTGGAACCACATTCGTAACCCATCTTCAAGGAATGTAGAAATCAAGCACAACCGTGCAATGGTAGGTAAAACCACTCTTATACCTCAAATCTGTAACATACAAGTATGGAGAGTTTCAGGGTGGGAACCAAAACTTATGAGACTATTCAATGTATGGAAATGTTTGAGCTCAAACAAGAAATGTATGGATACAGGAGAGACTGTGCTACAAACTGTAAGAATTGATATAGAGAAGAAACTGAAGACCAAGGAGACTGTCAAAAGTGCCCTGTGTTGAATGCCAAGTCACCATGCCATTAGATGTTGAAATTCCAGGGAGTATGAAAGTACAGATAAGCACAGTGTGAGAGACATCATCAGATTGATGGAAGTAATTGATTTTAGAGAATTATATCCATACACATTTAAGAAGAGCATTATTAATTAAGTGTTTCCATTGGTGATGACAAGTGCAGCGGGTGGAGCGGTATTACCATATCGGATCAAGCAGGAAAAATACACTACAGAGATTTGAGAAAATTGACTGTTAGAAATGACAGAAATGTGAGACGCCCACTTCAAACTCATACATGGAGTGATTTCTCGCAAAACTGTCACTAACCTACTTAAGTCGAGGGGTTCCTTCAGGACAGCTGTGAACTGACACAGATGTGCAGGTAACCATAACTCGAGCCGTAATCCTTAACCTCGCCAACAAACGCACTTCACCTCCAATGGAAAACACTGGAATTTTCAAAGAATGTACAGTAGCCACTCACCTGATCGGCAATATCTTCTGCTTTTGAAACAAGTTCATTTGATCCGATCGCCATGTCTGCAGCGCGTAGTACGTGGAGGCTGACAAATGAAGAGACTGCACCTTGCGGCTTGCGGCTCGCCGCTCAGTTATTTGCAGGCGAGATCACTCAGCCACGAAGACGTAGTGTGAATAGTGAGCGCGAGAGAAATCGTAACCAACCATAGTTCGAAAGTAGGTCGGCTTTGCCAAAATTTAATTTGTGCTGTGGCCAGACCGATAGAAGAGTATACTGGTCTAGTTTGTATCTCGGTTGGTTGAGCTGCTTTCTCTCCCATTGTTGTTGACCGCGGTATCCACGTCCTCACCCAATATGTACCCCACTTAAGAGAGGAAACCACACTTCGGTATGCTTCGGTTCAATAAGGAGCTTCGGTTTTCTTTTCCTACCACCTTGCATTCCCCGTCCAAAACATGGGCCTCGCACTTATATAGTTTAAGTGTACCTTACATAATACGTGAGTTGGGCATCTCTTACAAACAAGCGACGCTGCATTCGATGTGGCCGCTTGTCCTATGAAATTCAAAGGAATGGGCGAGCAACAAGTAATGTTTCGAATTTCCCTCTGCGCAGCTTAAGGCGCCGGAGGCACCGCCGGCCGGCGGCCGCAAAAGCCGAAGGTTAGCTGAATAAGCGGCGGCCAGACGGCGGCACTGAGCTGTTAGGGAAGGACACAGCGTATACATGTACAGATCGCTGTTGGACGGTCTCGGGCCCACTGCGGGTGGTCGAACCACAGGGTCATTGCCACCCTTCTAGAATGCTCCTTTCATTAAACCTGTTCCAGGAATGGTTTTCTGGCGCCGGGGCGGGGCGGGCAAGGGTCCAACTCCTTTCTTCCCTCACTCACAATAAAAGCTCCTCGCAGGCGGGGCAGCCACCGCACTCGACGAGACGTCACGCGCCACGCTCTGCGCACTTTGACGGTTGCGTGCAACAAGGACGGATCTACATTGGGCCTGCCAGCCAAGACGTATCTCCTATCCTTTAACATTGCAGATACGCCTTTGTTTGCCGGGCCCAAAGTAGATCCGGCCTTGTTCCACGCACACGTCGACTTTCCACCCCTTTGTCTCGGTCGACAGTCTCTCTCCGCCAAACACCGGCAGCACCAACCAACGCACGTCGACCAATCAGAGTCCAGAACTTCCCCATGGCGAGCACCTTACACCGATCAGCAGCACACCGCTTCGAACCCGCTGACCAATCTGGGTCCAGGATATCCCTCCGGTCAGAGGTCAGAGTGCGGAACCAGGACGCTGCGCAGTGGCGGCATCCCCATTGACCTCGATCCGCTGTTGCTTTGTCCGAGGCGGCGCCGCGCCGGCGGGCGGGTTCGGGATTTGGCGGGTATCGCCTTGTTTTCGCGCCGCCACCCCGCTCCTCTATCCTCTGCCTCCATCTATCCGCCGCCGCAGTGCGCGGCTGCGCGCGCGTTCTATCCTCCGTCCGCCGTGCGGCGGCCAGTCTCCTCGCTTCTGCGCCTGTAGCCAACTTCGCATCATTGACGAAAATAGAGCGTCTAAGGTAGAGCCAGGGAGGGGGGTGGCCAGGCCCTGGCACGCTCCACGCTCCCCGAGCGCGCGGCGGCCAGGCGGCGGCCACGGCGGCGACCCTCAGTCTGACTCGAACCTCCAACTCCTACCCATCATCTGATCAGAACCGAGCGACGATCTCGTCCGTGTGCTGCCCCACGCGAGGGAACAAGGGAAGCCGCCACAACAAAGCGACTCCGCAGGGCGCAACGCAGACTCGCGGCCTAGGCGAAGCAGGCCCTCATCCTCCAGTCCGAGCGATCTCGAGTGCACCGCCGAGTGCCTGCAGTGCGTGCAGTGCAGTGCAGTGCGGCCCTGGCCGGCAGAGCCCCGGCCACTGCCCTTTGTCCACGCCGACAGCCGGCGTCCTCTCCTCGCAGTGTGAGTAGACCAGCAGCATGCAGCAGCGTGGAGTGTCTGGGCTTCTCGTCAGATTTACGTGCGTTCGCGTGGGATATCGACAAATGCCTACATGTGTAGTCAAAATCAAAAAAAAATTTGTCCTTCAATTTTTTTTTTTTTTTTACACCGACCGTGGCAATTCCCTGCGGGAGGTAAGCCCGATGCGTGCACGCTCGCAGCCCCCGCCCCGCCCCGCCAGTGTCTTTGACCCCGCCGCCGCAGGCAGTGCAACGCAGTGCACTCGTACCATCGCCCCCCGCGCCGGCTGACCACGAGCTCCGGGCTTAAGGTGTCTTTTGGAAAAAGTTTTTGAAAAATCATAATCATAGAAAGTCGAGTTTCATTGGTGAGATGCTCGTCTCCATATTTCGCCATATTTTCAAACTTGCCAAAAAAAAAAAAAAAAAAAAAAAAAGTTGTGCGTTGTACTACGTATTTTGTGGTAGGGATTTAAAAATAAAAATGAAATAATCTCGCACAACCATCAGCGAGTATCTCCTCACTGAGTCGTGACCCCGTGTGCGGGGCCGGTGGGCCAGTTTTGTTTTGGCAACCACGTGCGCTCATTCTTGCCAACAGGCCACACACTGGCCCGCGTGGGCCAATCAACGCGCGGCACCCTAGTCCGCCGACCAATCAGCGCTCCAGGATTTCCCGCCGCAGCCATCGGCGCGGGCCAATCGCTGCGCGCTTACATTTGGAGGCACCTGTACCCTCTTTATTACCACTGCGGTACCCCGTACAGTCCGCTCGGGTGACATAAAAATACATGGCGCGATGGACGTCGTGCAGATAGCGGGGGCGGGGCGGGGCGGGGCGGGGCGGGGCGGAAATGCTGGCGCTCAGGCGGCGGCAGCGGCAGGCCGTGGCGATCAGCTGGTCAGAGGGTGGAGGCCGGGGGGGGGGGGGGGGAGGAATCTGGCAGCGTCCCCGGGCCAGCTGGTCTGCACCGCACCGCCACAGCGTCCAGCGCGTCGTTCTCGAACCGGGAAGGACCTTACGACCGTATCGATGTGGCCGAATCTACATGGGACCCGATAACAGAGACGTATCTGCCATCCGTCAGCATGGCAGATACGCCTTAGTTGGCGAGTCCAATGTAGATCCGGCCTTGTTGCACGCTCCTGTCGGTATTCACTGCCGAGACCAGCCTATGCAAGCCTATCCACTGTAACAGCAAGTGCTAGCCTATCTTCTTCGACCGCTTGTAGCTGTCACATTAAAGCCGTGAAATAGGTGGGTTCAGGAGCAGATAGGCTTGTCTTGCAGTGAAGGATGGGGGTACTGTGAGAATTCTGTCGCGGGTGATGCTGGCGTTGCGTTCCTTCCGACTCTTCCAGCCACTCCACGTCTCCGTCCAACAAAGTCCGATTCCCTTCGAGGCTTTGGTAACTTCAGTCCACCCTCCGGGAGTTACGTGGGTTCGAGAAATCATCGGACTTTATCGGCGGAGGAGCGAGCGCCTGGAGCGTAGGCAACCTCGACTCCAGCGCGCAGCCGTGCGTTGCGCGTGGCCTACCCGGCGGTCCGCGGGCGCTCCCCGTGCCGTATGTACGCGCGCTGTGACATGAGTTACGTGGGTTCGAGAAGAGATCGGATCGGCCTTTGCTGCATGCACGGTGGCGTCGCAGTGCCCCCGGCATGCGGTCAATGCCCTCTGCCTGCCTGCACCCTGCCGGCCCTGCGGGGTGGAGCGGTTCAAGTGGGAAGGCAGGGGGAGGGGGCTCAGGGCGCTCACCTCTGCAGAGAGCAGCGGAGCGGTCTTAAGCCTCTTCCTACGCAATATTGTGGAGTGCCCCACCCGGCCCGGCGCGGCGCTCGCGAACCGCGTGGCTCTATTTTTGTTGTGACGGACGTGTGGACGCCCCGCCCCGCCCCGCCCCGCCCGGCGCGGGCAGGCCAGCTCCCTCCCATCAAGACACCTACCGGCTGAACGTTGGTGCGCAGCGCATGCTACCTCTGCGACGCGGTTCCCAAGATCCCAAGATTTCCTCCAGAAGCCGTTCATCCAGGACGACGGGGTGCGTGCAACAAGGCCGGATCTATACTTTATTGGGCCCGACAACACAGGCGTACCTGCCATGTTAAAGGATAGGAGATAAGTGTTTGTTGGTGGACCCTGTGCACATCCGGCCTTGTTGCACGCACCCATCGAGGATGTAAAGCAAAACTTACTGTCCATTTAATCGCGTATAATTATTCATCTATTTTTCGTTTTTGTGCACTTTGACGGCAGTTCTCCAGGATCTCGAGAAAAATCACGCAACTGCTGTGTGCCTCCCTATTTAGTTACAGGGTTGCCGCTCGCGGTCGCCGACAGTGCGAGCCGCGTGAAATATCCTCACTCACTTCAGCCTTGCGCGGTACCAGCTGCTGTGCGGATCGCGCTATTTCGGTGTTTTGACGGAAGGAACGCGGATGGGGTAAGAAGAGGGGGCTGTCGTTGGCATGGCAACGTGGCGACGCCACGGGCAGGGGGCAGACGCGTCGAGCTGCGTCGAACCGGCAGGGCAGGGCCGATACATCGCGAAAGGAAATGTGGCTCAAACCGGACCGCGACCGGCAATGCGGCAACCCTCGGGTCTCTCGGGTATCTCGGGTCGGCAGAGGTCCTCATCCTGGCGGTCGATCCAACCAATACACCCTCCGATCCGCACACACTGTACTAATCATGCTGTGAGTGTGTATTTTGGTCGTCGTGTGGAGCGGCAGACACGCCAAGGGCGCGGCAGGCCAGGCCTTGGGCCAGGCAGACTATGTCTGCTTCGTGGGAACCATCGCCCCGAGCCACCGCGCCGCGACCCCAGAGGCAAAGTCAGGGTGGAAAAAGGGGGGGGGGGGGGCACGCGTCAACTCAACCCGGGCGGTTCCGCCGGGCTCGTTTCCCGCTGGCTCCCTGCTTCCCCCTGCTCCGCGGGCACAGTGCTACCGCAATTGCCGCAATTACGTTTATAAAGAGGTTTGTCTTGCTGGCCGACCCGCTTAATTGCAGTCGATGGCGAACCGGCGAGCCGTGCCAGGATGGCGCGGCGGGCTGTCCAACACTGAGTGCGTCTTTCCCCACTCCGCCCCGCCCCGCCCCGCCCGAGCGAGGCCCAGTGGTGGTGAAGGGTGGCGAGACGTGGACGAGCGGACGGAAAGCGCCCGCGGACCGCCGGGTAGGCCACGCGCTACGCACGGCTGCGCGCTGGAGTCGAGGTTGCCTACCCTCCGGGCGCTCGCTCCTCCGCAAGCACAGCGACGCCTCCGTCTGATGGCTCATGCCTCTAAGTTACTTGAGCATTAAATGAGGTCGGACTTTGCTCCACGGAGGCACTCCGAGAAACAGCAGGGTCTCGGCGACGGCCGACAGCGACGCCACGGTGACGCTGACCGCCAGTGAGTGCGACACCTGCCCAGGTGCGGAGCAATACTCCGACGGCTAGCCGGCACGGCTGCCAGCGTGATGCGCGCGTTTCGACACACTCGGACACAACCGGCTATCTCCTAATGCTGGGGCGCAGCAGTTAGCCGGTTGTACCTCGGCAGGCTCGGTTTGTTTGTCGTCACGGCCTTTATCCGTGGTGTTTCCTCTCGAAACGTGAACGCGGACTTGGACTTGTACCCCTTCCGTACAGTCGGGGCGGGGCAGGGCCGCGGGGAGCGGCATGGCCGGGCGGGAATCCCGCAGTCGTCACGGCGGCGTCTGTTGGCAGCACTGTCGCACACCCCGCCCCGCCCCGCTTCGTCGGCCAGGTGGGAGCCCTCGCGTACGCCATCGCATCGCAGCTCCTAATTTTACGGAGACCCACGCTGGCCGCTGGGGGTAGTCCGCGGCTTGGCCGAGACCTGACGCCCGCCCCGCCCCGGCTAGCCCCCCCTGGGCAGCTGAGCCACAGCCCCAGGTGGCAGTGGTACTGATCGACGGGTGTGGGCAACAAGGCCGGATCTACATTGGACCCGCCAACAAAAGCGAATCTGCCACGTGAAAGGATACGTGATACCAAGGGGAAATAACTTTGAATTTGCTGTACAAAATTTTGAATTTTTTGAATTTTTTTGGATTTTGTGAATTTTTAAAATATAGTTTGGTCTGATAACTTTATTGTTTTTTTTTAATTTTTTGAATTTTTTTGATTTTTTAAAAATTATTTGAATTTTTGGTCTGTAAAATTTACGCTTTACAAAATTTTGAATTTTTTGAATTTCTTTGAATTTTTTCGAATTTTTTGAATTTTTTGGTCTAGAAAAATCATTAGCTTTTTTGAATTTTTTTAAAATTAAAATTGAATTTTTTGGTTTGAAAAATTCACGCTGTACAAAATTTTTCGAAGTTATTTCCCCTTGGGTGATACGTCTCATTGGCGGACCTCATGTAGATCTGGCCGTCGTGATGGTCACGAGCAGCGTCGGGGTGGAGGAGCTCTGCGGGCCACAATGGCAAGATATTGCGTATCTCCGATAGCAAGCCGTAGGAGATGGTCCTCCAGAGTTTTGACAGCGCAACGTAACTCAATGCGTTTCCCTATTGACTTGCGTCGTTTTATCAGACTAGCGCCCTCACCTCGCCGAGGCGGAAGTAGACGTGGCGAACGCAACGATGCGATGTGCGATGCTTCCGGGCGATAGCAGCGTTATGAAAGTGCACATGCATCAGGGCGGCACTGCGACCTCCTGCACCCTGTCAGCTGGGCTGGGGCGGGGCGGGGACGCGCTGGCCGCGCTGTTTGGTTTACGAGTACGAGCGGCCGCCAAAAGAACCAGGGTCATGGTTCAGGGAAGGGATTATTCTGCCAAAGACGCCGCCCCTGTCGCCGTCGGTCATCTCTTGGCGCGGTGCGGGGTGGTTTCGCGCAGCTGCCGCCCCCGGGGACCGCGCAAGGGGTGGGAGGGGTGGGGTTGGGGTGCATCGGCAGATGTGCCACCGCGAATCGGACGCAATCGGACGCGCTGAGGCCGTGGGCCCCGCCCGCCCCGCCCCGATGGAGCACTTCGTCAAACCCGCTGCACCTCGCGGCCACGCGCCGCCATGCTTCGAGCGCGTGACCGTCGCTACGCCCGGCCGCGCCTGGCCGCGCTAGGTCCGGCTAGGTCACGCTAGGCCGCGCCACGCAGACGCTATTCCTGGCCCTGCAGTGGCCGCGGTCCTAGGCACGGATGGCTTGGAAAAGGAGGTTGGCGTTCTATTTCGATCCAAGCCAGCTTGGCGGGCTGGCTGTTGCACTGCACTGCTGCCTGCCATGCCCTGGCCGAACCGCTCCTGGCTTGACCGAGGCCCGAGACTGAGACCTGCACCCTGCACCGCGTTTCCCCGCACCCCAACCACAGCTTCAAGTCGGTCTCCGCGATATCGTGGTCTTGTACCATATCCACCCAGATAATTTTTCTCCAGCGATATCGTATCGTTATCGACGGCCAATCAGGTTTCCAACATCGTTTCGATTGTACGGTTTCGAAAAACTATACCGACGCCTAATCCCTTATCGTCGATGTCCACGTGCAACACTGGCCTCTTTTCTGAGACCCACGTAACTCATGCCAGGTTTACTAAGATTACTTGAACCTCAAAGCAGATAAGCCAATGTTGCACGGACACGTCGTCGTGCCGATATCGGTGTGGCTCTCTCGATGTCGAAACGGCAATCCCGCACGCCGCCGTGTATCCTGACCTCTTCCTGTGTCCGCTGGGCCGCAGAGACCAAGGCCGCCGCCATGCCGACCGAGTGTATCCCCGAGCAGTGCATGACCAACCCGCTGCAGCGGGAGCTGGCTGACTCCATCATCCGCATGGTGCCGCTGGACGACATCCGCATCCTGCTCGCCTGCGGCGCTAAGGTAAGTCTAGCCTGCCTCTTCAACCTGCCCCGACGTACAACCGGCTAACTACTGTGCAACAGCATAGGAGATAGCCAGTTGTACCAAGGGGAAATAATTTCGAGAAATCTTGTTCAGCGTGAATTTTTCAGACCAAAAAATTCAACAAATTCGAAAAAAAATTCGAAGACAAAAAAAAAAAATTCAAAAAAAAAAATGAATTTATCAGACCAAAATTTTTTAAAAAAAATTCACAAAAATTTAAAAAAAAATTTAAAAATTCAAAATTTTGTACAGCAAATTCAAAGTTATTTCCCCTTGGGTTGTACCGCTTAGGAGTGTCGACTTCTCTAGGTATTCTGAGAAAACTGCGCAGTTACAACGCGTTTTCCTATGTAGTTTTGTCAGAGTCCCGTAGGGGTCGTTTACAAACCACGCGACCAGGGTCAACGCCGCGTCAACGAGGAAAAGACTGGCAGTGGGAGTCGAACCCACCAGGCTGACAGTCTGAACGACTGAGCCCGCACCCGCCCCAGTTTTGAGTCCTCACTACCACTACCTCTGTCAGATTGCTGAAGAAGTATGTGTGTATGAAAAGACCAAAAAATAAACCCGAAAACTTTCTGAAAATTTTCGGTAAAATTGTTGACCGTTCAACCAGGTTCAACCACTGCATGCGTGCGCCAGTACCACCGAAACCATTGTTTCTGGCCGGACAGGCCAGGGACCCCGGGCCTTGCCCCGAGCATCCCTGGGGTCCTGTCCCCGATTTCCCTCTTCCCCTTCCCGCGCACGTCTGCGTGCAACAAGGCCGGATCTACATTAGCCGCGGCAACAAAGACGGATCTCCTATCCTTTAACATGGCAGATGCGTACTTGTTGGTGGGCCCAATGTAGATCCGGCCTTGTTGCACGTACCCGTCGTGCGCTGCGCTGCGTCGCTGCGTCGCCGCGTCGCGTCGAGGAAGTCCTGGCAGGCGTTCAAGTCGCAGCGGCGCGTCGCTCGTCCGGCTGCTGCGTTGGCGAGGCTGGAAGCCCGCGACCCCCACGACCTGTGCCTGCAGCAAGGGCGTATCTACATTCGTCCCGCCAACAAAGGCGTATCTGTCATGCCAAAGGATAGGAGATACGTTCTTTGTCGACGGGCCCTATGTAGATGCGCCCTTGTTGCACGCACTCGCGACGCCCAAGCCCCCCGACTTCGCCGCGTGCACTGCGTGCAGCGAGCCACGTGCCGCCAGCAACAAAAACACAACCGCAACCGGGGCGGAACAACGAAAACAACCCCCTGGCCTCGCTCAGTGTCTGGGACGCCTTGCAACGCCTTGCCGCCCGTAAAGCCACTCTGCGTCGCTTGTCGCGTCGGCTTGCGCGCGCAGCGACGCCAAATTTTCGGCAGCATTAATAACCGGCTGTTGTGCCAGACAGACAGCAGCCCGAGCTGTAGACCCGACTTAATGTCTGCGAGGCCTGCTTACTATTTGCGGTATTGACTGATTTCCAACGCGTCACGAAGAATAATGCAATGCTCTTATCTTTGCAATGATTATGACGTATTGGCATGGCGAGCAGGTTCTGTTACAGATGATAGACCATTTTTGAGGGAGAGTTTCTCTGTGTTACGGTGTGCGGTGCGTTGCAGGTGAACGAGCCGGTGACGCAGGGGCTGCGGCCGCTGCACTACGCGGTGTGGCAGCGCTACCCCGAGGCCGCCATGCTGCTCCTGGTGCGCGGCGGCGACGTCAACGCCAGGGACGAGTGCGGCTACTCGGGCTGCACCTCTCGCCGAGCACGGGTAAACACCACGTAACTGCAGGGTGATTCCCCACGCAGTTACGTTGTTTTCATCAGGCTGCGAAACTGTGGTAGAAAGGACTACTGCGACCTGTTCTCCAGGTTTCGGACAAAACTACGTAACTACAATACGTTCTCCTATGTAGTTACGTAGTATTGTCGGAATCCTGGAATATTGTTGCACGTGTGGGCTGACGCGGCTGACGCGGCTGGCGCTGACTGTCCGCAGCTACACCGAGCTGGTCAAGCTGCTGCTGCTGCAGGGCGCGCGCGTCGACTACCGCGAGGACACCGACGACCCCTTCCCGCGGACCACGCTGTGCGACGAGCCGCTGCGCCTCGCCATCCGCAACGGCCACCACGAGGTAGTGCGCGGCCTCCAATGCCACACGCATTAAAGAAAGAGTCCTTTTTCAATTCGACGGTTCCTAAAGAGAAAGCCCTATCTCGCCAGAACAGACTTTACTTCCAGCTAAGTACTATCAATGAGGTACAAAATTCAACTGACATAGGGCTTTAAAAAAAAAAAAAAAAAAAAAAAAAAAAATTTAAAGATAGGGGCCGTTGATTGACTCACATGCGCAGCGCAACGTTTTTGCATAAAACTTTCGTCTTTTTTTTCTTTATATAGTATCCTGTCGCATTATCGGGCATTTAAAAACTGAATCTGTTGGTTTTCCTTGCTATTCGGATTTCTGAGCGGGAAAAAGTCAGGACTGTCTCTCGGCTCCAGAGTTGCGATGGTCCTAGTGACGCCAATGCTGTCCTCCAGGTGGCTCGCGTGCTGCTCGAGAATGGCGCCGACCCCAACAAGCGCTACTTCTTCGGCTCGGAGATCAACCTGGTGTCACCGCTGGACCTCGACTTCATGCGGCTGCTGCTCACCTACGGCGCCAACCCGGACGCCGTCGACCGCGCAGGGCTGACCCCCCTCATGAAGGCCGCAAGGTTGCCACAGGTAGCGTACCGCGTTCGCCGCAGTTCTTCTGCGAAAACTTCGTAACATCACAATCCCGGAGAGGTTCGCACGCGGGCCTGGAGCGTCCATATCTGCAGAATTCCTAACAAAACGGCACAACTACAACGGATC
>JAYWLI010000077.1:0-44441 GCA_037074505.1 Albizia julibrissin
AAATATTGATTTGGTCGTTACATGTATGTGTCATCAGGTTTAGAGCCCCGCAGAAAAATAGCACGTGCTGCGCGGTGGCCGGCACGATGCGGGTGCGTGCAACAAGGCTGCAACTCCAGTTGGACCGCCGCAACTCAGCCGCGCGTATCTGCCATGTTAGAGGATAGGAGATAAGCCTTTGTTGGCGCGGACCCTGCAGCGTAGATGCGTCCTTGTTGCACGCACACGTCGGGCGCTGGCCGGTGGAGTAAACAGCGCGCGTCAAACTGCGCACACTACACGCCACGGGCCTACCGTCGTGTCGCGCCACCGGCACCACGGTGTGCTGTTTGTTGCGGGCGGGGTGGGGCGGGGTAGGGCGGGGCGGGGCGGGGTGGGGCGGGGCGGGGCCCTCCCGCGAACCCGCGTAGGGCCCCTCTGCTCTGCCGGCGGCGGCGCGTGGCCGGCAATAACAAACCACACACCGTGCCGTGCCGCGCCGATTACGCGCGTTCGAGCGAAAACAGCGGAAGTCAACATGCGCGGACCGGGAAGAATGACGTATCTGCTTTGTTACACCATAGGAGATACGCCACTCCGCATGCGCGGGCCGAGAGAGGATGCGCCCTTGTTGCACGCGCACACGCGCGTCGCCGAGTCGCGATCTCGATGATGTCCGGGTTGGTGTGGGTTATTGTTTCGAGGGCGTCGCGCCCCGAGTCCCTCCTCGACGTGTGCGTGCAACAAGGCCGTATCTACACTGGGCCCGACTACAATGCCGCATCTCCTATCCTTTAGCATGGCAGATACGCCTTTGTTGTCGGACTCGATGTAGATCCGGCCTTGTTGCACGCAGTCGTGTTCTGCGATTACGCGCGGCGCCAAGGCATTTCTCTCTCGCTCCGCTCTCCTCGCTAATCGCGCAGGACAACAACCTCCGCGAGACTCGCGGGTCGCGCGATACTGCGGCGCGGCGCGTCCGGGATGACAACAGAGCCGTATCTCCGGATGGCGCGCGGGAAAAGAGGCGTATCTCCCAGTGCTAGACACAGGAGATAATAACGTACCACCTGTGCGTGCGCGTTTGTTGCACGGAATTCGCATGTGCCCTCGCCACAGGCCTGGCAGAGGACATGCTCGACGTGTGCGTGCAACAAGGACGGATCTACATCAGGCCCGCCAACAAAGCCGTATCTCCTCTATCCTGTAGCATAGCAGATACGTCTTTGTTGGTGGGCTCCATGTAGATCCGGCCTTGTTGCACGCACACGTCGACTGTCCGAGTGCATGCTGTCGCACGGCACGGCCGGCGGTGCGCGAAAGCGGCAGCGAGAGCTAGAGCGCACTGCGCTCCAGCGATTACGGATTGCATGAGTGCGAGAGAGACAGCGCAATTACGGATTGCATGAGTGCGAGAGAGACGGAACAAACCGTCCCGACCATGTGCCTCTAGCGCACCTGAGAGTACACTCGAATGATGCTGTCTCCAGCACACGACAGTGGCGGGAGCGTGCAACAAGGGCATATCTACACTTGATCCGCCAACAAAGGCGCATTTCCTATCCTTTTCCGAGGTAGATACGCCCTTGTTGGCGGGACGAATGGAGATACGGCCTTGCAGTCGGCACACGTCGTGGGGCTGGGGCGGAGCGCCCGACGGAGTCGGCATAGGCAATTCGCCCGCAGCTTGGCTGAGCGTGTGGCCTACCCTCCGTTTTGCGGGCGCTCAGCCTCCGTGCAACAAAGTCCGATCTCCGATGAGGTTCAAGTAACTTTAAGCTACGTGCCCATGAGTTACGTGAGTTTGACACGAGATAAGGGACTCTGTTAAACG
The DNA here is from genome assembly GCA_037074505.1 of Albizia julibrissin. NCBI lineage: Eukaryota > Viridiplantae > Streptophyta > Magnoliopsida > Fabales > Fabaceae > Albizia > Albizia julibrissin. The sequence goes on from JAYWLI010000077.1 coordinate 1,814, forward strand.
AAGGCGTCGAGTTCAGGGAGCCTCCGGGTAAGGCGTTCGTTCGATTCGATCTGATCTTCCTGCCGCTGACTCACCGTGCTGCCGATACCCGATGTACTTCTTCGTGATTTCTGCGACAGAACCGCGTAAGTCAGCGGGAAAACGCGTTGACTTACCTGGTTCTGTCAGAGTGTCGCTCTTGAGAGGATATTGTTTTATAGTCTGTTGGTTATTATTTGCAGAACGATGGGGCAGGAGCAGCTCTCCCTGCGGTCCGGCCGCACAATGAAGGCCTCGAGCAGACGGCAGACCACCGCATTTCACTGCAGCACCTACCGCAAAGTCGGAGAGTCTGAGTGTGAGTCTCACTTCGACGGCTCCTAAGCAGAAAGCCCTATCTCGCCAGAGGAGGACGTAACTTCCAGCTAAGAATCGAAGAGATACGAGGTTCCACCTGAGATAGGGGATTAATTCTAGAGGCCGTCGATTTGTCCATCCATCCATCCGTCCCGTCTGTCAGTGAGCATGTCTGGCTGGCTGGCTGCTCTCTGCCTGTCCCGTCTGCGTCTTTCCATCTGTCTGTGTGTCGACGAGCACGTGCAACAAGCACGTATCTCCAATAAGCTCCGCCACAAAAAAGACCCATCTCCTATCCTTTTACAGCGCGGATACACGCGCCTTTAATGGCGGGCCGAATGCCAGATACGCCCTTTCCGCACGGAGACGTTAATACCTCCGTGCAACAAAGTCCGACTTTTCTTCTCGAACCCACGTAACTCATGGCACACAGCGTGGAAGTTACTTTGATCCTCAAATGAGATCGGACTTTGTTCCACGGAGGTGTCTGTGTGATCGCGACCGCAGCCTGTGCCGGCCAGCGCCCCCCGCCCCGCCCCTCCATCTGGGCCATGTATGGAAATGCGGTAGTATCGGTGCGGCTCGAAAGCCGCGGGGCGGGGCGGGGTGGGGCGGGGTGGGGCGGGGTGGGGCGGGGTGGGGCGGGGCGGGGCTGCTTCGCGTGCTGCCAGCGCGCCGCGCCGCTTTGCCGCTTTGTACAGTGGTGCCGTGCGTCAATGCTCAGCTGGCTAGGCCTGATGAAGCCCAGGAGCAGCAGCCATAGCACGAGGGGTGCGTGCAACAAGACCGGATCTACATTGGGCGCGGCAACAAAGACGGATCTGCCATGTTAAAGGATAGGAGATCCGTCGTTGTTGCCGAGCCCAATGTAGATCCGTCCTTGTTGCACGCACCTGTCGCATAGCAGCCAGCAGCGGTCGCCCCGCGAGCGATGTAAGTGTTTCGGGCGCGATCAACCCCCCTGCCGTCCCCCGCCCCGCCCCACCCCGCCCCACACCCCCTCCGCGAGGCCGCCAGCCTCAGCCAGCTTGTTGCGAAGCAGCGCGAACAATGTTACGGACCGCGACACGGGGCGCGACGCTCGTCAGACAGTACGATGAGATCGGCACCTCCTCGGAAAAAAACAGCCTAACTATATAGGGGACTCCATAGCAGTTAGGCTGTTATTCCGGAGAAGGTGCCGTGATGTCCTCCCGCGTGCAGCAAAGCCTGCGATGTGTACTCGAACCCACGTAACTCGTGGCACATTAGTCCGAAGATACGTGGCCCCAAAAGGCGACATCGGACTTTGTTGCACTGAAGCAGGCGCGCGTCGAGAAAACAAAGACCGCGTGGGAACACATTTTTCTAGCGGCGAGGGGGAAAAAAAGGAATAAAAACAAACACGGAGGAAATGTGGGCGTCAGAACAGGGCGACGACACTGAACACCGCATCGCCGAGGCAGTGCAGTGCAGTACAGTGCACTGCCCGCACGTTCTCGAACTCCGCTCGAGATATTTTCTCGAACCCACGTAACTCATGGAACATAGCCAGGAGTTACTCTCGACCCTCGAAGGGCATCGTACTTCGTTCCACGGAGGCGTCGAGCTACACTCTCGACTAAACACATCAGGAAAGTTAGCAATACTGCTCTTTGGAAGCCGGTTGCATTATTGGCATGCGCATATTCAAGGCTTCGAACGACATTCTCCAGTGCAAATTCAATAAGTTCGAATTTTTAATTAGACATTTTTTTACCTTTCTTCCCTTCTTAAATTCAATGTCCCAAATTTTAAAAACAAATCCTCATTTCAGGGATTGCGTTTGTAAAGGGAAGATAAGGTAGAAACAAGTCTCATTTTCATTTCCATTACTGGAGAATGTTTGGGACACTGTAATTTTGAAGTCGCTCCATCTGCGCAGTGAGCACAACTTCCACGAAACGGTCACTGAGCTCTGCGGTGTGAATTTCACCTTCATCGTGTCCTGGTCGACTTTCCGACGCGTGCCTGCAACAAGGGCTTATCTACATTCGGTCCGCCATTAAATAGGCGCATCTCCTATCCTTTTACGTGGTAGATATGCCCTTGTTCGGGGGGACGAATGTAGATACGCCCTTGCTGCAGGCACGCGACGTTTCTAACAGCCCCATGCGGCTTCTTCTCGGAATAACAGCCTAACTGCTAAGGAATCCCTATATAGTTAGGCTGTTATTCCGAGGAGGTGCCCCATGACGTCAGACGGCTCACGCCTCAAGCCCACAGCTGCCGCCCGTTGCGCGGTCGCCCCGTAAGCCGTCACTGTCGCCGCCGTCGTATCCTAGTAACGTAGCCTTATCCAGAGCTGGCTGGGCTAGAAGAGCGCATCTCCAGGGACCAGCCTTAGGAGATACGGTCTTTTTGCCGCACCGACTGGAGAAACGTCTTTGTTGCCCGCACTCGTCGAGCCACGCGATACCCTCCCCGACGCGACGCGGACACTGCGGGCACAAAGCACAGAGCGACGCGCCTCCGTGGAACGAAGTCCGACGTTTTCTAGAACCCACGTAACTCACGGCACACAGCCTTAAGTTACTTGAACCTCAAAGGAGATCGGACTTTGTTGCACGGAGGCTTCGAGAGCCAGACGAAGCGCGCGAAGCCCGCGCAGCGCGAAGCGAGACAAAGCTGGAGATGTTGGCAAAGCCCAGAGCGAGACAAAGCTTCTGCTTCGGATCTAGTTAAGACACTTTTCCACTCCCCCTCCGTTCCTCCCTGCTGTCTCTCCGGATGGGAAAAGGAAGAGGGGGGGGGGGGCGCTCCAGTTCGTCAGACTGCAGAGATGCAAGTGTCCGAGTTGCGCAATGCGCCACTTCCTGCGCAAAGCAGCAGCATCACCGTCGTTACGACGCGCACTGCTCTCCGTGCAACAGAGACCTATCTCATTCGAGGTCCAAGTAACTCGCGTCTATCCGGTATGAGTTACGTGGGTTCATGTACAGAGAGGAGGCATCGAGCTGCTAGCTCAGTCTTCGACCAATCTGCGTCGAGCTTGCGAAGGCTCCGACCAACCAGCGTCGAGGTTTGCCATGGTCTGAACCAATCCGAGCAGTCGAGCACACCGGCGCGGGAAGACAGTGCGGCCCTCCCGCGGTACAACCGGCTAACTGCTATGCTTCGGCTTCGGAGATAGCCGGTTTTTTCCTCGGGCGTGTGGAGCGGTCGCGAATCAGACGCCGGCAGGTGCGGCCGCGGAACGATCGCCCGTAGCATCCAGCATTCAGGTCCGGGCAACAAGGGCGTATCTACGCGGGCGGAGAGTCAAGACTGTCGTATCACCTATGACTAGGCATGGGAGATACGCCTCTCTTCCCGCGCGCCGCCTGGAGATACGTCCTTGTTGCCCGGGACACGTCGTCGTTCGCACGATTGATGCTTGCGATTATGGGCGTGGGCGCTGCCGGCCGCTGCCGGGCAAGACAGAAAAGGAAAAGGAGGGGCAGCGGGTACATAGCGACGGGTGCGTGCAACAAGGCCGGATCTACATTGGGCCCGCCAACAAAGACGGATCTCCTATCCTGTAACATGGCAGATCCGTCTTTGTTGGCGGGCCCAATGTAGATCCGGCCTTGTTGCACGCACCCGTCGATAGGCGGCTGCGATGCCTCCGTAGAACAGAGTCCGATCTCCTTTTCTGGTTCAAGTAACTTTGAGGCTATGTGGCACGAGTTACGTGGTTCGAGAGAAGATCGGACGTTGTTGCACGCTGAGTCGTGGAGCTGACTCCAGCCGGAGGCCCCTAGCCTCGCGGTGGCCAATTTGCGAGCAGACCGGACTGGCCGGAGACAGTGGCCGCTTAGCGGCACCTCCTCGGAAAAACAGACTAACTACAAAGGATTCCAGAGCAGTTAGGCTGTTATTCCGAGGAGGTACCGCATTAGGGGCCACCCGTAAAGGACTTTCAGATTAACCCCTCCGCCTCGGGAACACGCCTAATCTCCAGGATTCGGACAAAACTACGTATCTACTATGGGTTTCCCTATGTAGTTACGTAGTTTTGTCAGAATCCTGGAGTTATATCTCCGCCCCACGTTCGGGCGCGCGGGGCTGGAGAGGGACTGTCCCTAAATCGAGTTTCCCATTTTTGACCATTTTCCGACCCCCAGTCACTACAGTGCCCCGCGACGTGTGCGTGGCGAGCAACAAGGACGGATGGATCATACGTGTGCGGTAGGCAGATCTGCTGCTGCGGTGTTGCAAGACAGGAGATACGTCCTTCTTTGCGGGACGCAAGCAGATCAGCGGTTGTTGCACGCACACGTCGACGAACCGCGGTGCTTCAGACCACCCCCTGCAAAGAGCATTAGGCATAGAGCCGTCCCGGACCCTATAGGAACGGTGCGTCCGCGTGCAAGAAGGACCGACCTGTTGTGGAAACCACGTAACTCGTACTAGTTATCCTGAAGTTACTTGAACCTGAAAGGAGATCGGACTTTGTTGCACGGAGGCATCGGCCTTGTCAGCGCGTTTGTTCGTTGGTTGAGGACGGTCCCCCGGGGGGCTCATCGCGGATGCGGCTTGCGCCATTGCACGGCTCGGAAAATGGGATCGGCCAGACGACGCCTCCGTGCAACAAAGTCCGATGTTTGCCCGAAGTCACGTAACTCATAGCACATCGCCGGAAGTTACTTGAGCTTTAATGGAGATCGGACTTTGTTCCACGGAGGCGTCGTAGTGCAGTGCAGCCGTGGCGAGTCACACCACCGACGCCGCACCCATCTCCAGGTGAGCGGGCAGACGAACATCGGCAGCACGACACCTGCGTAGCGTACAACCAAGTTCGATCTCCTCTGAGGTTCTTAATGTAGAATCAGGCTTTGTGCCATGACTTACGAGGGTTCGAGAAAAGATCTGACTTAGCATGATGAATGGAGGGCGTCGAGAGACTAGCTAGGGGTAGGCGTAGGCGTAGGCCTCCTTCTCCAGGATTCCGAAAAACTGCAACTACGTAATCATTATACACGATTTCAACGCGTTTATTGCCTATGTAGTTACGTAGTTTTTTCATAATCCTGGATGACTTGGCAGAGGGACGAGGGAGAGAGACAGAGAGAGCTATCGCGGGCTCCGCTTATTGGCAGAGACAGAGAGAGCAACACTATCGCGGACTCCACTTATTGGCAGAGACAGAGAGAGCAACACTATCGCGGGCTCCACTTATTGGCAGAGACAGAGAGAGCAACACTATCGCGGGCTCCACTTATTGGCAGACAGAGAGAGCAGGACTATCGCGGGCTCCACTTATTGGCAGAGACAGAGAGAGCAACACTATCGCGGACTCCACTTATTGGCAGAGACAGAGAGAGCAACACTATCGCGGGCTCCGCTTATTGGCAGAGACAGAGAGAGCAGGACTATCGCGGTCGCCGCCTCGGTCGCCTTCTCGGCGCTGCGGTGCCGTCGGCCTTTCCCGGTCGGTCTCTCTTTCTTCTCTTTCTCTAGCGCGGCGACGCCAGCTCGACGCCGGGACGACGCCTCCGTGGAACAAAGTCCGATGTCCTGCGAGGCTCGAGTGACTCCCAGGCCATGCGCCATGAGTTACGTGGGTTTTCGAGGGAAGATGGGACAGTGTTGTGCGGAGGCGCGTCGAGGATCCATCCCCGCCTCCATCCGCGGCCTGCAGCGCCAGCAGCGCCGGCTTGCCGCGGCCCCCGCCCCGCCCCGCCCCGCCCCGGCGGGGTCATGATCACGACCCGGCACGCCTCGCGGGTGAGGGTGGGGTGGGGGTGGAGTGCGATGCCCCTGCGCAACAAAGTGCGATCTCCTTCGATGTTCGAGCAGCTTTCACGCCAAGTGCCGTGAGTTACGTGGGTTCGATCAGAAGGGTTGGTCTTTAACCGCTCGCCAGGCGTCGAGTGAGACAGGGCAGCCACCTCCACCGCGGGGCGGGGCGGGGCGGGGCGGGGCGGGGGGGCGGGGGGCAAAGCGGGGCAAAGCTGACAAAACCCATCAACTCCCTGCTCGCCCGCAGCCCGCAGCGCGAGGAAATGGCTGAGCGGAAAACAGCCGCAACTCGAGAGCATCGATCGCTGAGGCCCGCCGCAAGCGGCGGCACCGCTTCGGCACCTCCTCGGAATAACAGCCTAACTGCATAGGGATTCTATAGCAGTTAGGCTGTTATTCCGAGGAGGTGCCGCGGCTTCCGCGTGGAGCGCCTGTGATGGGGAGGGTAGGCAGTCCGCAGCGCGCGGCTGCCGCGTACACCCTGCGTTGCCTACCCACCAGGCGCTCCGTCCGCAGCGGTCGCTTCGTCGACCTGTGCGTGCAACAAGGGCGGATCTACATTCAGCCCGCGAAGAAAGAGCGTATCTGATGAGTTACAGGGTAGGACTTACGCCCTTCTTGCGCGAGCCGAAAGCAGATCTGCCCGTGTTGCAGGCACACGTCGCTGTGTCCCGTGCCTGTGTCCGCCTAGCGACGGGTGCGTGCAACAAGACCGTATCTACATTGGGCGCGCCAATAAAGACGGATCTCCTATCCCTTAACATGGTAGATCCGTCTTTCTTTGCGCGCCTAATGTAGATCCGACCTTGTTGCACGCACCCGTCGCTAGACAGCCTGGTGCTGCGCGGGGTGACCCGCTCCGTGAGAAGCCCACTCTTGGCTTGGCATCAGGTCTAGGAGAAGAAAACGACGTGTGCGTGCAACAAGGGCATATCTACATGCGGTCCACCAGCAAAGGCGCATCTCCCATCCATTCACATGGCAGATACGCCCTTGTTGGCGAGGCGACTGTTGATACGCCCTCGCTGCAGGCTGCAAGCGTCGAAAATCCCTCTCTCTTTGCCCCACGCCCAGTCCACACGGCGGAGGGTACAGTAGAGCCGTGAAGTGGTCAAAATCGTCCACCACTGCCATGCCATGCGCTGAAGTAGTGCCATTGTCTACCAGGCTCGGTGGGAGCAGTCACTCGGACCAGCATTAAATCGAGACAGTGTATCGCGCTAGTCGACGGGTGCGTGCAATAAGGCCGGATCTACATTGGGCCCGCCAACAAAGACGGATCTCCTATCCTTTAACAGGGCAGATCCGTTTTTGTTGGCGGGCCCAATGTAGATCCAGCCTTGTTGCACGCACACGTCGTAGTGCTGCGCGTGTCGTGTCGACTCGGCTAGGGAAGACCCCCCTGGCGGATCCCCAATTTTCATGTCCCTAAAGTGATTCTGCAGCAATAGCAGCCCAGGCTACGGGTCGGGGCGGACCGCCCAGCAAAGAAAGTTCGCGATCGAGTTAAAGGTTGACCTGTACTGTAACTTCGCACCGCCTCAGAGTCAGAACCAACATAAATAGAACGTTAAGTCAGGATTTTGGACTCGTTTGTTGGCAAAGTGTCGGGAAGTTCACCGTTCACGAGTCGACGCAGACGGGCGGTCCCAGTCCCAACGTGACACACTGGTGTATTTTGTTACATGTGGTGTGAAGTGTTGTTGAGGCTCAAAGAATTTTAGATTATTAAATTTTAACATTTTCTCATTATATTTACCTCCTAAGTTTTAAACAAAATTGCAAAACTGCGGGGTGAATCACAGAAGTCTAGAACGGTTTTAGTTTTTAGGTTGGCAACGAAAAGGTCAGGCTCGCCTCTACTGGCTGGTCGCTGCCAAACAGCTGAGAAGAGTTTAGTTGCAGACATGATGGCTGGCCGTGTGTAGCGTAGTCGTAGCTTGTATCCAAACAACAAAAATGAGGCTGTAATAGAGCTCATTTGTGATTTATATTATCGGACAAGTTACACAAGTTAAAGTGATTAAGTCTCTACTTCTGCTGTGATTTTTCAAGAATAGCAACGTTGTGTGCGGAAAATGCGTTGTTGTTGAGTGCTGTGTGAGGGGCTATTGATCCTTGAAGAGCTGAGCAAGACAAAGAAGTCTTGCAATGAATCTTAGTGTTGTGAAATATGTGAGTTAATTACAAAATACCAAGATGGATATCGTTGGCGACTACGAGTACAACAGCAAAGACCTCATCGGCCACGGCGCCTTCGCTGTCGTCTTCAAGGGCCGCAAACGAAAGGTAGATATCGTAGCAGCGGCCTTCCAAAACCTCCAGCTGAAATTTCACCTTTTTGGCCTTCCCGCCGTCATTTAGCGTCTCCCCCTTTGAAATTGGGAAATTTAATTAATGTTAGAGTCTATGGCGTTGCTAAAGTTCCTCGTCACATCATTTCCTCGAAGAATTCATCCATTATTCTCATTTGTGAGTGAGGTTAGTCTGCGGTGGTTAAACATCCAGACCAGTTTTCATTAACTTTTCAGACTCGGAAGTGTGCTCAAAATCCAATTTACAAGTTTCATTTCTTTCGGAGTTTTTCTCGCGGCTGTTTCTGATACCCTGCGCTAGTCAATTCAACTGGTAGGACTCACAACCTCAGGTGTATCACTTGTTGGAGGAGCGAATTTATAGCACTTCTCATAAGATTCTTACCACACTTGCTTTCCCTAGAATATTCTTTGAATTGCTTCATCAAAAGATTTCATTTACTTTTGGGGTTCTATCTTGTGTCATTCAAAACATTTTAAGTTTCCACATTTTTAATGTCTTTTTGTGTATGGCAGATTCAAAGTTTTAAGCAGTGTTGTGATGTGTACATACAGTTGTTATTAGAGATGCATTTTGCATTTACAGGACCCTAACTATGTTGTTGCAATCAAGAGTATATCAAAGAAGAGCCTTGCAAAGTCTCAAAATCTCTTAGGCAAGGAAATCAAGATCCTAAAGGTATTTACTTATCTTGGTTTGAACTATGTGTATTGTTTTCTACGTATTGAGGTCTCTTCAAATAAATTTGTCTTATGTTCCAGGAACTAACAGAATTACATCATGAAAATGTTGTTGCTCTTCTGGATTGCAAAGAGTCATCAACACATGTATTCCTTGTTATGGAGGTAATCTTCATTTCCATCACATTGTGACTAGATTCCATTTATAACATAATTTTCATTTTACGATTGAAATTATTTCTCTTTTGCAGTACTGTAATGGTGGGGATTTGGCTGACTATTTGGGTGGTAAGTGCCTTAAAATTTTTCTTCCTGCCAATACCTATGTTGAGAGATATCATTAGTTAAACCAATCTCACTATATCATCCTTGTTACAGTGAAAGGAACCCTGAGTGAAGACACTATTCGCTTGTTCTTGCGGCAGCTAGGTAAGTTACAATCTTATAATTGCCAATAATGCTGGAAAGCCGTATTTTCCTTTCATGCTACATCAAATTTTCTTATTTTCAGCTGGTGCAATGAAAGCTCTGTATGCTAAAGGCATTGTACATCGTGACTTAAAACCTCAAAATATTCTTTTGAGCCACTCAGGAGGAAAGCCTTGTCCTCAACCCCAAGAAATTAGGCTTAAAATCGGTATGTAGTTGAAGATTCAGATAGTGAAAGTTGTTTTTTTGTGATTTTAGATGGAGCACTTATTCACTATTTTTAATCTCTCCTGCAGCCGATTTTGGGTTTGCAAGATTTTTGCAAGATGGTGTCATGGCAGCCACTCTCTGTGGTTCTCCTATGTACATGGTATGTAGGCTGCAAAATTTTATTCCTTCCAGTAAAGCACAATCAGCCATGACCTGCAACTAATTTACCATTCCGCATTTCTCACAGGCTCCTGAAGTGATAATGTCCCTTCAATATGATGCAAAAGCAGATTTGTGGAGTTTGGGCACTATTGTTTTTCAATGTTTGACTGGGAAAGCTCCATTCCAAGCTCAGACACCTCAAGCTCTCAAGCTGTTCTATGAAAAAAATGCAAATCTATCACCAAAGTAAGTTTTGAACTTGGTTTCTTGCTGGCAAGTGATTTAAAGAACAGGAAGATCATTCTTCTTTTCTTTCCTACAGAATTCCAGCTGGCACATCTCTTGAGCTTCGAGATCTTCTACTGGGCCTCTTGAGAAGAAATGCTCGAGAGCGTATGGCTTTTGACATGTTCTTCTCTCATCCCTTCCTTCAGCGTGAAGCTGATCCTATCCCTGCTCCGACCATCCCTGGTTGGTTTCCTGAGCTCTTGTTTTCTGTTAAATACTTTTGTTCTGATTTGATCTATGAATATACTACTTTTCCCTCTTATCTTTTCTGTCTCAGGTGAGCTTCCTCCTTCTCCAAGAGCGTTGTTCCAGCCACCACCTGCACAGAGTCCATCTCACAAGGCACGTTTAGATACGTGTGGATCTCAACCTGGTGAGTGTGCATTTGTGTTAATTGAGAATAGTTACCTTTCTATTTAATATTTACATGAAGTGTTGGAGGTGAAAATGTGTACTCTAAATAATAAATTTTTAGAATCTGCCAAGTATTGAAACTAGATAATGCTCCAATTTGCAACCATCATAATTTACAGTCTTTATAATCTTTTCAGGATCTCCTGTGTCAGGTCGGGAGCATGGCAGCAGTTCAAGTCCTGAAGATACTGATGATTTTGTTTTGGTGCCAGCAAATATTCCCTCTGACCACTCAAGTGATAGCAACCCAGATAGACCGTAAGTATTCAGTGTCTAGAGTCTGCTTATCCTAAAAATGTATCTGAGGTAATTTTGCTTCTTGACTTATCACAGACCAAGAACAAGGACTTCAAGTGCATCTGCTGCCAGTCCTCCAAGACCCAGTTTTCTGCCAATCTCTGAACCTATTCCAGTTCCTACTCACAGAGATGCTTTCCAACAGAGGCAGTCTGTGACTTCACAGCAAGACAACGAGTCCTCAAAGGTTTGCGCTTTACTCAAGTGTTACTTCAGTTACATCTTGACACTGTGTAGAATAATTCAGAAGGTTCAAAACTTGAATGAATTTTATCTGATTAAAATTTCTATTGCAGGGATCTGTACCTCGATCTCAACCCATCAACATGAAGCGAGCATCAGACCAACGAGCTTATAATGCTACTCCTGATTTAAGCTCGCTCTCCCCCCCTGCTGTACGTGATCCCAACACTCTCTAATTCTTTCCGACGAACCCTTTTCTTCTCTGTGGGGCTAACTGAGTGTCTTTGGTTTCTTTTTCTAGGTCCAGTTTATGATTGGCACACCTCCCAATGGAGGCTGCGGGTCGCGTCGGCGATCCGCATCAGGAAGCTCATGTGAGACACCGCCTCCTGTCAGCACATGGCAAGTCACGCCGACAAGCTCACCTCTTCGCAGATCAGGAGCAAGCTCGCCATTACTGTCGGGGCCTCTTGCAGTCTTGCCCTCTATCCTAGGGTCACCAAATCGAATGTCGGAAAACAACAACATGCGACAGTCACCTCTCATGCCTTTTGGTTCTCGGGCAATGACTCTCCCAGAAATATCAGGTATGTTACATCTATCTGCCTTAGACTATTAGTTATTTTACATCCACAGACGTCTAATACAATCATTTTAATTGTACTTGTTGCAGAAGCTGGCAATTTCCGGGGTTTGTTCCAAGATTCCAACCAACCATCCAACATTGATGCACCAATGACTTTCCTTGCACCAGAATTACCTGAGGAAACTCTACTGGAGGTGTGTATTTTGTTGTGGCATATCTGTTAGCTGCTAAGGAGATCAAAGTGAACTTATTTGACCTCACCATACTCTTCTTGTTTTTCTTCAGCGGGAACACAACGAAACTTTAGCCAAACTCCACTTTGTTTTGGCTTTGTCTGACTGTGTGCTTGAGCTTGCTGGATCCAGAGGAACTCCTCTTGCTGCCTTGACAGAAAGTGTGAATCTGGGTAATGGTGGGACTCCCAATGGGTCAACGAATAGTCCTGGGAATGGAGTAATGTCAGAAGGGGCTCGACGTGCGGAGCAGCTAGTGCTGCTGGTTAGAGCACTTCAGTTGTTGAGTTCTGGCCTCAGTCTTGCAACTCAGCAAATTCGTGCTGGACACCTGCAACCTTCTTCCTCTGTTAAAAGTGGTATGTAGACTGATACTTGTGAGAGCTTTGCACCATATTTCCAGAGAAATATGAATTTTTTAACATTTGCTCTGTCTTAATTGCATTATCTTCTGTTCCAGTTGTAAGCATCATGAACCAGAAGTTCCGGCAGTGTTTGGCTGATTGTAAGCAGCTTAATACTCCTGGGCTTCTCCAAAAAGCAGGTGTTGATCCTGCATCAACTAATATTGCTGCTGATAAAATACTATATAACCATGCCATTCAAATGGTAAGCATATTGGTAGCTACAATAAGTCTTTTATTTGAGAAAGTTAGACAGTTTAAGATCAGTTTATCTTATTCCAATTCTTCTTTCCTTACTCCTCAGTGCCAGTCAGCAGCATTGGATGAGTTATTTGGGAACCCAGAGGATTGTTTCCAAAGGTATCAGACGGCCCAGATATTGTTGCATTCCTTATCTCAGCAGGTCCACCATCAACAGGACCGTGCACTACTGACAAAGTGTAAGTTCATGCCAAGGTCCTTGGCATGCTTTCAAAATATCTTTCAATGACTGCTATTTTATTTGAGCCTAATGAAATTTCTACTTGAAATTTTCCACAATATCTGAAAATTTTTCTCTGATTTCAGACAAGGATGCTGTAGAGAAGAGGCTGTTTGTTCTGCAGCAGCAGGGATTCATCTACTCCACTCAGTGCTTTACTCATCTGGCATAGGAGCATCCCAAGAGTACAACTGTTATTGTCTTACATTGCTTTGAAAAGCACTTGCATCTTACAAGCGATTGATAGCTTTTGTAGGCAATCACATAGCAGAAAATATTAGGCACTGAATAATTTTATACTTGAACTTCAACCCTCCCTCACAACACATCATCCTTAAAAACAACTCATATTAGAAACAAATTTTTTTAAAGTCTACTCCTGTTTTGTGTTTGGTTGCGCCCCATCTTTTTTATTTTCCCACGTGGGCCTGTCAATCAATTGCCTTTTTCGTTCTCATGTGTCCTCAAATTAGGTTTTAAGTTGATTTAGTCTTATTTCGACTGATTAGGAAACTGTTTTGTTAAAGTATAAAAGCCAAGTAACTATTTTTGTAATCATGCCCCACCTAGTTTTCAGTCAGAATGGCAAGATTAGAGTTATAGGAAGGTCTGTGAACATTTGGTGTTTCTGTTTTACTCTGCTTCTATAAAGGTTGTGTTTTCATCTCTCTGCCACCATATTTTTTAGTCATTTGGTCTTAACTGTATAGAGATGCAACAAAGCACTCCTTAAAAATTTTTAAAATATTATGATTATTTGAGACTTTATAATTGTATTGGCATTGTCAATAATGCACTGTATTATAAAGCACTTGCTTCCTCTTGTGAAGAGTCAAAGTCATTTTTATGAATCTTAGTTTCGTCTGATATGGCATTGGGTTGTAGTGCCCATAGCTCTTGAAATAATCTTTTTTGACTCAGAATGATGACATGAGCAAGAGATATCCAGCCATTCCATATTATCAAGTTCTCTGCTCTAATCCTCCTTCTTTTTCTGTTTTTCTTGCCCTTTTAAAAATTATTGCTACATTTTAACTATTTCACTGTATTATGGCTCTTGATATGCACAAAAGTGGAAGAAAGAAAAAAATCTTCTGATTATGTAAATTGTATCAAAACTTTCCGCTGGACAACTTGGCTGCTAGCTCATAGTCTTATAGGCTCTGTTTCTATTACCTACTACGTGTAATAATTTGACAGTATTCAGGTAGATTGCAAGTAGCCATTAAGCCTAATGTGTGTGTGTTTCTGTTTATGTTAACCTTATTCAATGTTCTTTAGATTCCTGTACTTATTGGTGTTTAGCCAAGTTGTTCAAGATTCAAGATGCTTACAAAAAAAAGATAAAAACAATTTAGCATTAGGTAGTGAGCATTGGATTTTCTAATGGGACAAAATATTTATGGAGAGCATGATTGTGCACATGCTTAGCCATATCTGTCAATGTTAAGATCAGTTTCCAGTCTGTCGACTGAAAGCACTATTGAGGAGTTGTTAAGTGAAATGAGAGGAGGTTTTTCTTCGTTTGGCGGGGGTTTCTCACCATGTTGACAGCACTGATATTCACATCTTGCTACTTAACAAATTCTCCTTGCCTTAGTGATATCTTGTAACTAGTCTCTATGTCCGTGCAATGAAAATCCATCAAGTTTGCTCTTTTATGTTGTTTTCTAATTTACTTCTATAAATTGTTGACTTTGAAAACGCTATGGATGTTACTCTTAGAATTTCTTTCTTTTCATTTTAGACATTTCATCCAATATGAAACATATTTATGTATTGGTTTTCTCTCTAAGTAGATGTATCATTTACTTTTCTCCTTAAAAGCCAACCAGTTATGTTTGATTTTCTTTGTTTAATTTTTTTAATTTATTATCTTGATTTATAGTGATTCTTTTTGTTTGTATTATCGTCTGTTGATCTACCTTGTGCATCTTGGTGTTCTTTTTTGTCTATGTGAGTAATTTACTCAAGTATTATGTAAAATTTAACTTCTACAATGGGCTTAACATTAGCCTTTTAACTAGTTGTGGATCATGTATGTTAAAAAGCCAATCAAAACAGGTGATTTTTCCTTTTTTCTCTGCAATTTGTAAGGAATATTCTCGCATTGGTGGGGATTGTGGTGTACAATTCTGAGACAGCTGCATGGGTGTTCTATGTTACCGATATTAATTTACTACAGTCCATCACTGGTGTGGTGTCTCAATTTTGTACACCCTAATAACCCTCAATGCACCATCACCAATGTATTTTTCCAAGTGCATAACTGTACAGTCGGCATTCTGACACTTTTGGGTGCCTGGAGGACTTGTGTATGTTTAAAGTGAAAGCTTGTGTGTTTGTTTGTGTGGCTGAGAGAGTGGATGTTTATGAGTGTAAATATTATTTATTGTGTGTTGTGTCTTCCTTGTTCTAGAACCTTTGTTTTGCAAGAGAAGCCTAATCATCACTTGAATGTGTATGCAACAACTTTTGTGAGTGGTTCTTTGTGTTCTGACAAAGATAAAAGATATTGCCTCAGGAGAAAAAAATGTATTTTCATTTATTGACCCAAATATTTCCCCTGCCTTTTAGTTGTGATGGTTTTCATCCTGTACAAGTGCACCCTTTGAGATTGGGGTTGCAATGCTCAGGCAAGACATGACTACAAACTACTGTAAAGTGAAAGAAAGCTTTATTGTGGAGACAGTCAACTCAACCCTTCTTGGGGTGCGGCTCTCAGTCCGCTGTTATCACAGTCCTCAGCTGGGCCACCTGGTCAGTCTGCACAAACTAGACCACCCAGCACACTCCTCCAGATGACAGAAACACAGTTGAGACAAACAAGGAGGAAAGAATCTGCTCTGTTAAACTGAAATCATTACCTATGGCTCTCCATTGAACTCTTATTCTATACACCTTAGTCCACCCCTCTCCTATCTATAGCAAATATCACAATGGTTGGCGGGTTAAATTGCAAGTTAAGGCATATTATTAAGTCATTCATCACACAAAACACTCTTGAAAATTCTTTGGGCAGAAGATAGTCGCTGACATACATTCAAGAAAAGATATTAATCTACCTAATAAAACACAGGCTAAAATATGATCAGGAACAAAATTATAATACTTAAGATTGGTGTTGCATTGTGTCCACAATTATTTCAACACACACAAGAAAATAACAGATTATAAAATTATCTCATACCTGCTCAATTCTTGGCACAACTCATAGTAATTTTTGTTCTCTTTTGTTCTTTCTTGACTAAAACGTCCCTCTCAGATTACACTAAAATAAATTCACAAGTAAAACTAGGCTGACCAAATTATTGCAAATACTGCTTCTCTTCAGAGCTTAAACAAATAATGAAAACAAAAGACTTGATTTCCGAGGATGCAGAGATCATTTCAATGTAGCTGCACTTGTGGCTCGGGATGAGAATGAGACATTTTGGAAATCAATCTCTGCAACCTGGGAGGCAATTCCGTAAGAGAAATTTAAGATCACAAGAAAATAACAGTTATCTTAGATGGGCAGTGTAAGTGCTAAGCCTCAAAAACGTACAGTATTGTCTTTTCAGGTTCAAGAAGTATTAAGTTCAAACACAAAAGGCCTCATGGAAAAATCAACTTAAGTCCATGCACAGCCATAGCTTAAAATTCCTACATGAGGCCTCCTTGCCTACTGGGCATTCCCTGCTGCATGTGATGTCCTTGGTGCAAATGTTGTTCCACAAGAGGATTTAGCAGCGCCGTCCTGTGTTGTTCCTGTGCCATTCCTTGATGTGGTAGGTCCGAGTGTGGCCGGACATTCTGAAAGATTCCAGCTTTCATCTTAAGAGCCACTGAAGACTCTTGGCACTTGTAAGCTAAGACCTGTTTGATACGAGATACTTCAATATCTGGGAAAATGCTCTTGACATGATCTGGAAGCATAAAAATATAGGCATTTTACAGTGAGAGCGGTGAACCTGATGTGAAAGATTAACAATAATACAGGCTTTCTCACTTACAAAGGATGGCATTTACTTTGACATTGTCTAGAGCAGGCTTAACTTTGCGATTGGCTGCCTCAGGACCATAAGTGTTAGCCCTGCTCCATCTTTGTCCTGTGACAGAACGTGTGGCAAGTTCCAGAGGAGTGAATACCAGACCAGCAAGTCCTCGAGTTAGCTTCTTGTAGTCGGACCACTTTAAGGCCTCTAGTCTTGCCGCTGGAACCTCAACTCCGGGACCAAGTGTCACCTGTAAAATTAAGTATCCACTTATAGAAAAGGATATGAGGACAAAATATTTTGCTGACAGACTTTTGGAGACTAAGTAAACTCACCATAGGTCCATCTACAATGTCAGTTCCATAATTCCTTCTTCTACGTGGTGGAGGAGCCCAAACTGAGAGAAGTTACTGAATTAGTTCGGAGTAATCTTTGAGGTCTAAAGCCACTGAAATAGGTCTCATGACTAATCTTTTGATTATCATCACTTTGCTTACCTGATTCAACTTCTTGAAACCGGGCACCTTGGAATAGATTATGAAAATAGCCTGAAACATAAAGGCAAGGGGAACTAATTAGAGACTTAAGGTCAGTAATTATGAAGGGAAGGATAAGCTGTATGAATGTTGCTCATTCATTTCTTTGGTTGAGTTCACAGCATTGCTTAAAGTTGTTATCTGAGGTGTGGAAATAAACGAAATTAAAGAAAATGTAAATGAGGTATGTGTGAAAGGTTGAGTGGAATGAAAGCTCTTACTGTTGTACAAACATCACAACATTTAATTATATAAAGGAACAATGAACAATGAAAAAGCGACTTATATGTAACATATGACACTTCAACATAAGGGCTGAAAACTGGAAAATATCACATTCTAATGCATGTGTGAGAATGTTTGATCCCTTTATCAGGATAGAAAGAATGATGTAGAGAAGTTGTAACTGTACTTGAGGCATTGAAACAAAAACATTTACTAACATTTTCTTGAAGCACCATGAAGCCTTAGTCCATAAGATTGAATCCATTTTAGAAAACTTGATTCAGCTGTAGGTTCTGCAGATTCTATGAGAGTGGGCAGCTCTACCTTCCCATCAAGATCCAATTGTCAGCATTTCAGGAAAATTCTAGATGAACTCTTAAACTCACATTACATGTATAGGAACTTCAACGGAAGAAGTATTAAGATGTTGTTTTATGAGAAAACTTTCTCATGTTTTCTCAAAGTTCCAACACAGCCAAACCCCCCCTGAGACAGGACAACGCCAAAATGCTTTTTTTCCCCCCGCTAAACCATCAAGACTATGTATGAATTGGTATTCAAGCTCATCATAGTATTATGTTATGCTCAGGAGAGAAAAGAAAGTTGCCACATAAAAATCTGAATGGACGGGTAATAATTTTAAGAACATAACCTTTGACACTTGATTTAATACAGTCTACACTGGAAAATTGAGACAGGATATCTTCCATTCATAAGGTAACAAACTGTGACACTAGAATACCAAACAGGTAACTGAACAACAATAATAGTACAATCTAGTAGAGCCAGCCTTTCAGGCCGACACTTAATCTACTGACAGTCTTTTAACAAAGCAACTTAGGAATTGCTTGAGTAAGGTGTATTATGGTAACCAAGACGATTAGATGCTGAAGAAGCAAAGGCATGAGGGTGAGACGGATGTAATTGATGAGGGGTCTCATTAAAACGAACAGACCGCATGTAATCACTAGACAGGGCGCCTGAACTATTCCCAGACATGCTTCCTGTGTACAGCAAGTTTGGTGGAAAGGGAAATGTTGATCCAGGGGTTTGCTGAGATTGCTGATGATGTTGCTGGGACTGCGACTGCCCATGCTGAGGCTGCTGAGAATGATGCTGCTGATCCCGCACAGAGCTTGAACCGATGTTTGATCCATGAGGTATACCAATGCCACCAGTATCTTTATCCTGCTTTGAGTCAGCTACTTGTGATCCATGTCCCACTGACGAGTTGTGGCCGCGAACTTTATGGGGTGATTGGAGATAAGTTCTTTTCAATTCCTCTTCAACACTATAGTAAGGTTGTGAGGGTGGAGGCATGTTAGGGACTACAGGAGATATGTGAAGTTGAGAGGGTTGGTGTGATGAATTAGCAGCCTGAGTGGTCTGCTTGGAGAGCATTTCATGGTAAGAAACGAGATGGCGACGAAGGTACAATTTGGTCTTGAAGGATCGATTGCAGAGTGGACATTCAACACTCTGAGGTATGTGGATGAGGCGCATGTGTTGGCGCAGATTGGACAGGTTGCTGTACATGCGCTGGCAGATGGGGCAAGGCCGCGGGTCCAGAGAGTGCAGCTTGCGCAGGGCCGCTGCAACACACACAACACGTGCTGTACGGAGCTGTGCAAGCTGCTCTTTCTCGTAAAAGCAGCATTGTGCATCTTATTTTAGCAACTTTGCAAACCAAACTAAATTTTGAGAACAGTTACTTTTTAGTGAGGAGAAAAGCAAGAAAATCTCTGCCAACTACTTTCAGAGCACAACTGTTAAAACTGAAATGGGCTAGATAAAATTATAGCATCCAAGACAAACTGCACTCTCTGCGTGGACCCATTGAAAGTTTTGCTGAGGCTAAAACGTAGCTTACCTGGATCAGTTTCAGCTCCAGTGCCATCAGCTGTGGTTTGAGTTGAGGGTCCAGCCATCATTTCTGTAGGGGTATAGAAGAGATTTAGATGTAAAATCTTGTGATCAGAGAAATAAATAAACTTTGGTCTGTATTGAGACACTATAATTGATAGGCATACCTGGCATGCCAGAGTATGATGGTTGGTCCAGGTACATGTTTTGCTCTCCTCTAGTTTCCCCATCACTACTGTAATCTGGAAGCTCTGTTTTAGGCTGTAATAATAGATTTTAGGTAAAGAAAATTAGTCACAAAAATCCAATCATTATTCAAGGAAAATTTAGATCCAGAATAGCACTTACCTCTAGCATCTCAGCTAAGTCATCACTATAAGATTGGTCAATATCATTCTGATGCTGAGATGGAGTGATTTCCAAACCAGATCTTGACTGTTGCATCAACACTGAAGATACAGGATCTGAGGTCTCATCCATGGTTTCATTACTCTGGCCATCAACATTGCTTAGTGCATCAGACATAGCAGCTCTATCATCCGATCTAGTATCTTCTAACTTTGTTCGCTTTGGAGGTGGTGGAGTGGATGGTGGGCTTCCACTATGAATGTCAGTGTCTTCATCATCTCCTACAGCAAACATTGACAAGTTAAAAGTGAAGCATGCTTGCTCCAGCTGAATCATCAAACAATCTCAATTTCAGATACAACATTTACAAAAGTCGGCCTCACCAGTGTCATGATTAATAGGTGTGGCTGGAGTTGGGGTTGAGGATGATGCAGATACTGCAGATGATTTTCTATTTGAATCCTGTAGAAAAAAACAGAGAAGAAAAATTCAGAGGTCAAATTAATCAGTCATCTTGAGAAAAAATTTCTGCCCACATCAAAGAAAATAGGTCTGATGAATGTTACCTTGACTTGTTTGCCATCTTTATGAAGCCTTGGTGCATCTGTCAAACCTAATATGTGGAGGGATTCTGCTGTCTGCAGAAATGTTGGTAATTCATTTTGGGCAACATTAACCACACCAGCATACATGAATTCCACTAAGGCACATAAATGACACCATTGCACATCTTTTAAAATAATAATTGGATGTTTACAAGGGTTATTCTGGAAATTTGAAAAAAAAGGGGAAGTTCAATTAAAAGCCAGCTCAATAAAATGTAACATGTTACAGAATAAGTATTATCACAGTCCTCTCACCTTGAAGAGTTCTTTAAAGTACGGACTACAGGCAGACAACACAACTTTATGCGCTTTTACACTTTTGCCCTCACAAGTGAGAGTAACATCAACAAAGTCCTCATCTTGCCTCAATGTTTCAAATTGAGAAGTGATATTGGTCTGAAAGTTGTTCCATCGCAGACAAAATTGGGGATCAGGAGCCATAATCACCTGAAATCATACACAAGCATTGGAGATAAACCTAGGAAACATTTCAATTATCCACTGCTCTGAAGGAGTCTTGGGTCAAAACAAGAAATTATGGATAACCCAGGAGAAGTTAATGTTCGATGCGTGCCACATAGTTATCTTGCAAGGAAAATAAAGCCTTAACAGTTCCTGGGACAACAAAATAAGTTCAGCTCAAAATTTCCCTCTGAGAGCCTTCCCCAATGAAAAAAAAAAATTATATTAGTAATAAAAAACAATGCTGCACAAAGAAAGGCCCATAATCATGATTGAGAGGTTGGAGCTGTTTCACAATAGCACGATACAAAACGCAGCTCTTAACTTGGAAATGAACAAACGAAACTTAAAAATGACCAAACACTTTGTAAAAATCAAAGGAGAAGCTGGGAACAATCGTCAAGGCCTTTGAAAATGTCCAGTTTGTTATTATTATTAGGCTCCTTGCCCCAACAAGGGGACGCTCTAGGATCCGGCCGGCTACCTACCCACTCTCACCTAGGAGTCATTCCCGTTCGAAGGATTCCAACTCCAAAAGAACAATGGGGAATATTTAGAATCCAAATGAGACCTCTCACGAATAATCGGAGAAAATCAAGCAAATATGTGGCGGCTAGGCTGAACCCTGAGTTGATTACTAATAATGTAGCAGACGCTATGAGCAGGCGGAGATATGACGTCAGTAGAAGTCAAGTACAGTCACGCAACACATAAAAGACCTCTTTAACAGGGGACTCCAGACGGAATGTCACGCACAGATATGGAACTTATTGGAATTATTAATAATTTTTAGGGGTGCGCTTTGAGTTTTTGTTCGAAAAGTATCTTTAGAACTCCAGATCTCAACGCTTGAGCTCGATACATCGCATGACACCATCTCTGAGCTGAGGCTGTTATTTCCCAACAGGGCAGTGCAATAAAAATGTCGGAGTGGAGTGTTGCGTGCCTTGAAATTTGAAGAACAAAGTTGAAGTTTTGATTGATTTTTCGGTCGTCATTTAATGTTTAAAGGTGAGTGCCGAAGAACTTCATTGTGTTTACTTCGTTGAGTGCGATCGGGATGACAGTTTAGGGACCCTGTCTTGTAGGAGTTGTGTCAATTCATAGGAGATTTGGCAGTTGGACTTATTAACCACCAAGGCTATCCGCCTAGCTAGAGCGGGACGTAACCCGCCGTGCAAACATTGACTGTATTGTCTTGTGTTTCGTGTATGCTACTCGTGGACAAAATATACAGTAGCAGAGAGTGGCGTGCATCTGGATTGAAAGAAAACTGCTCCTCGCGGCTGTCAGAAGGTTACAGCACCTTGGTTCTTTGTGCCCTTTGACATTCAACCGTACCCGTCAACTCGGTGTTTAAGTAGTAGTATGTATCCAAGAAAGAATTTCTCTTTACAATTACGTGAATATTTTCCTCCTCCATGAATTGCATGACTGACACCAGTATCAAGCTGTCTTTCAACAGACAAGTGTGGGTACCCGTCCAAGTTAGTCTGTAGGTTATCCCATCTGTTAGTGTCCCTTTGTTTATCAGAGATTCTATTATGATTCTTGTACTGTATGAGATTACATGTGAAAGAGCAAAGTCTGAAGTCTTCTCTCTGGTTTTCAAGTGGTCATTGTAACAATTTCAAGTATTGCACAATCATGGAGTTTAGAAGTAGATATAAATGATAAATTGGGCAATCCTCATTCAGTTTTGTAGGTATATGCTTGTGAAAAGAGCCTACCACATCCTTTGCAGTTTGTCTTGACCTGAGAAAAGTTTAAGAAGTTGTGGATCAAGTACACTCTATCAGTGTTATCTCCAGCCTTGTCTCACACTTTCAGATAAAACACAACATTGCTTTTTCTCTGCTCCCTCTATGTAGCTGATTTGTTTTATCCATTTCTTCTCTCTTGTTTTTACTGCTTTGCAAAGAGATAGAAGAGCTGAGACGTAGTCGTCTTATCTCATTGTTGTGGTTAGAGAAAACCATCCATAATTTATAGGCCGTGAAAAATTTTCCCTCTTATTCAGGACATGCCTTTGCTGAGTATCTGATAGCCCAGTCCACCCGTCCCCCTCCTCTTCCTTCTAGGTTCAACTCCCATGAAAGTGCTGCGCGCTGCTGATTTGCCGCTTGATGCCTCCTTGCATTAAAGTCCGATCTCTTCTCGAGCCCACGTAACTCACGGCACATAGCCTGAAGTTACTTGGACCTCGAAGGAGATCGGAGTTTGTTCCACAGAGGTGTCCTGCTGCACAGCAGGCGCAGCCGGCTAGGATAGACTTAGGATAGGCCGGCAGCTTGCCGGGTGCGTCAGCCCCGCAGCAAAGTCCGCGATGCGGCGAGCATGACTACGTCCTGAACCGCCCCGCCCCGCCGCAAGATAAGCCCCAGAGCCTGGGCCTCCTGGGCCACTCCCACGTAGCCCTACTCCACCACGGCCAAAGGGCTTTGGCCTGTTTCGGCCTTCCCAATGGCATTGCATACACTGGCTTTGCCTTCCAGCCCTTGCCCTTCAGCCCTTCCCCGATCCGCACTGCCGTGAAACCCAAGTTCGACTCTGGGTCAGGTCAGGGTTCGAATGGGGCTCCGACAAGGGTCATGCTCATCGGCTCGAGCCAATGCAGGACCAGTAAAATAACCCTTCAAACTTTTTCGTTTTCGTTTTTTAAGAAAAGTGCCGAGAGGAAACATTTTTTTTGCAACTTCTTTAATTAGTATTTTTTGGGGGTATGGAAACATTCCTTAGCATTCTTTGTTTTGCGCGGCAGCGAGCTGGGCACGGCCCCGTACTAATACAAACACCCATCTCCTTTGAGGTCCGAGTAACTTCAGACCATGTGCCGTGAGTTACGTGGGTTCGAGAAAAGATAGGCCTTTTTTTGCACGCCGGGGCCATCGTGCTGGGAGTGCCGCGCCGCCCAGCTGCCGCGCTTGGCCGCCGCGCGCTCGCGCAGTGACTAGCCGACACGGCGCACGTGATCACGTGGGGCTTGCAGCACTTGCAGCTCCGCTCGAACCGCGAGTGCACTACCCTGCCTCGTGCACGCTCGTCTGTCTCTCTGTCGCGGGTTCGAAACCCCTGCACTTGTCCTTATATTCCATGTGAGCATTTCACTTGTTTGATCCTCGTCGGAGGACGTGTTTCGACCCTCCCCAGCTACAACCAGCTAACTGCTGTGCTAACAGTATGGGAGATAGCCGGTTGTACCTCGGGAGGGTCGATTAGTGCCCGCGGTTTGAGATGATTCTTGTAGATGCAGGGTTCGATTTTGGGGATAGCCGGGGCCCACCACCAAGAATTGGTCCTCACGGAGAAGGTTGTTCGAAAACCGCCTTCTTTCCTCCCCTTTTATGCCTACAGCTTTCGTCCGGAAAGCTTTACTTTCGAACCCTCATGGAAGTAGATGACCTGTCTTTGATCCCAGCCCAGCCCTGATGGCTTAGTCGCTCATGTCCAGGACTTGGACAAAACTACGTAACTATCATGGGTTTCCCTATGTAGTTACGTAGTTTTGTCAGAATCCTGGAGATATTTAGGAAGCCTCATGCTGGTCTCGCACTCAGTCTGATGTCGCTGTGTCTCTGTCCTGTTGCAGCAGGGAGGTTCTCGCAGACCTCTCCGCCCCCTCGGCACCAAGCTGGCCGCTGCTGTGCTCCGAAGTGCTGCGCCCCGCGGTACCCCTGCTCACTGCCGCGAAGTGTCCACGCTCACAGGTAAGAACGCCGCAACTAACACCTCTTGCCCTTGACTTAATTCTTAAAAAAAATCTCCCTCAAGGAAATTTTTTTTACAAAATTTTGCGGAAAGTTATTGGATTTGGATCGGATCTTCACTCGAGCATATTGGCACGGCCAGCTCAGCCCTTCAAATTCGAAGTTATTGATCGGAGTTGGAACGTTTGCGTTTGGAAACGACTGCGAATCAGAAATGAATGAATGGATCATACCACGATGCGCACGCGACCCCGGTGGTGGTGGTGGTGAAGCCCTTGCTGCGCTGGGAACGGGTGCTACGCGGCTACCTCTCCAGGATTCTATGATAGGACCCACGTAACTGCGTCGTGTTTATCTGAGTAGTTAGGTGTTTCTGTGGGATTCCTGGAGAGTTGCAACATTGTGGGTTGTCATGTGGCTCTAATGGGGCTGTGGTTTCCCACCTCAGCGCAGCTGTTCTGACTGTCCTCTCCTTGGTTGCAAGTAATGATACAACTTTTGGTTGGTATATCCTCTCCTTGTCCTCGTAGTTGTCCCTGGTTTCAGTAATGATCAGACCTTTAGCACTCTATCCACGGAGCTAGTCCAATGGTTGCGCTTCCTTTGCCCTGTGTTCGGTCTATCGTGGAAGTATGAAGATTGTTCTGCTGAGTCTTGGTTTCGGCTACCTGCTCATCTGGGGAAGAATGGGTCATATTTTTAAAAAGTTTCGAATCCTTGTCGAATCTTGGCGCTCCTAGTGCCCCCTTAGCCCGTCGCCAGCCACATCATGGTTTCCCTGCTGAACACTGGGGAGGGAGAGGAAATTTTCCCCGCTGTGGGTGGACCAATCAGAAGCGACTACGTCATAATTTGTCGTCAGGCTGACCAATCAGAGGCCGAGGAGCATTAGAGCCGCGAAAAGGACGGGGGCAGTCGACGGTCGAAACTGAACCGCGGCGCGAGCCGCTGCCGCGAGCCCCCCAATAGGACTAGGACAGTGTACAGCTCGACGGAGACTCCGACGTGTGCGTGCAACAAGGGCGTATCTCCGCTTTCGGCCCGCGCAAGAACGGCGTATCTCTTCCTTATCCCGTAACACATCATCAGACCCGCCTTTCTTCCAGGGCCGAATGTAGGTCCGTCCTTGTTGCACGCACTCGTCGTCGCGCTCCACCGCCCTGTTCACCACGGAGAGTTATCCTCCGGGGTTTGGACAAAACTACGTAACTGCATAGGAAAACCCATAGTAGATACGTGGTTTTGTCCGAATCCTGGAGAGTAGGTGCACTCACCTGCTGGTGGCGCGTCGCCGGCGTCCAGTGCAGTGGGTGCAGGGCTGCTGTCTAGGCCAGCGGGTGCTTCACTGTGTCCAGGCCAGGCCGCAGAGTCGGTCCAGCACTTGGGACCAAGTCAGAGCTTGGCCAGGCCAGATCAAGGCTAGGTCAGGTGCAGCACCCCAATATTGTGCCAGGGCCAGCGGCCAGCAGCGGGTGCAGTGCTATCGGTCAGGCCAGGTCCAGGCTAGGCCAGACAGCACGTGCAGCCATCAGTGGCGGCGCCCTCCTGGTCGCGCTCATGCAGGCCCTCGCCGCGCTGCCCCTCTCGGCGGCGCGTCGAAGTAGCCCTGGAGCAGCACTCCAGACTAGGCGAGGTGCTGCACTCTAGGATAGACCAGTGGGTGCTGCACTCTAGGATAGACCAGCTGGTCAAGCTAGACCAGTGGGTGCTGCACTCTAGGACAGACCAGCGGGTGCTGCACTGTAGGATAGACCAGCGGGTGCTGCACTGTAGGACACACCAGCGGTTGCTGCACTCTAGGACAGACCAGCGGGTGCTGCACTGTAGGACAGACCAGCGGTTGCTGCACTGTAGGGTAGACCAGCGAGTGCTGCACTCTAGGACAGACCAGCGGGTGCTGCACTGTAGGGTAGACCAGCGGGTCAAGCTAGACCATCAGTGGGTGCTGCACTCCGAAGCCAGGGCTTGTCGCGCTGCTACTGCTCCTTGGCGGCGCACTGAGGTACAGCAGGCTATAGGTGCAGCACTCTAGTCGGCCTCGGTACACACAGAGAGGCAGAGAGGCTCCTGGTGTCGGGGCGCGCGTGCTGCGCTGCGCTTCGCTGGTCGGCGCGCTGCTCCTCGACGGCGCGCTGCTCCTCGACGGCGCGCTGCTCCGCGGCCACGGCGGCGGCGGCGGCGGCGCTGGTGTGTGCACTGTGCTGCTGGTGTGCCGACGCGGAGGCGGACGAACAAGCAATGGCTCTGCTGCTTTGCTGGCTGTCGGTGTGTGCGGGCTGCAAGCCCGCCGCGCGCGGGCGCCACAAAAGGAGCCTCCCCCCTCCTCCAGCCTAATGATGATGATGATACCGCTGCAGCACTTGATGATGATGGCGGGGTCATTTGGGCCACCGTAATGACGCCCCGCCCCGCCCCGCCCCGCCCCGCCCCGCCCCGCCCCCGCCCCGCCCCGCCCCGCCCCGGCCAGCTGATGATAATGATGTCGATGACGGCGACCACGTTCTCCTCGCCGTGGCTCTGCCGCGTCCCGAAGCGGCGGCACCTCCTCGGAATAACAGCCTAACTGCTACGGAATCCCTTTATAGTTAGGCTGTTATTCCGAGGAGGTGCGCGAAGAGGCTTTGCTTGGCCGCCGCGAGCGAGGGGAAAAAAAATCACGCGTTTCCGCGACCACACCGCATACGTCGTCCTTGCCCCCCAGCGCGCGACGAGAGCCCATCCGGCTCTGAGACACGAGTAACTTCGAGTGTGTGTGCCGTGAGATACGTGGGTTTGAGAAAAGATGAGCCCTTGTTGCACGGAGGCATCTTTGCGCGCCGTCGGCGGGCAGTGTGCTGCACTGCCCCGTGATGCGTGTGAGAGTGTGCTCTCCAGGCCGGCGATCGGCACATCCTCGGAATAACAGCCTAACTGCTGTGGAATCCCTATATAGTTAGGCTGTTATTCCGAGCAGGTGCCGAGATGGGCTCGGGATTGCTCAGGATTAGAGTTTAGAGTTATGAAATCTTTCATGAAAAATTTGAAAAATTTCCATAAAAGATTGAAATTTTCCAGAAAATTTAAAACAAGTTGAGTTGAAATCGTGAAATTTTTCATGAAAAGTTAGAAAATTTTCAATAAAAAATTGAATTTTCAGAAAATTTAGAACTCTACTCGGGATAGGATAGGACCACAAGGCTGCGCTATAGACCTCTCACTCTTGGACGTCGAAGGAGATCGGACTTAGTTTTTGTTGCACGAGGACTTTGGTTAGCCCTGAGTGCCTGCGATGATCCTCAGCGTTACGTATTATTTTGACGACCAGCTTGGTCGTTCAGCCAATCAGCGCTCGGCATTCGAGCCGTGCGACCAATCGGCGTCCAGCCTAGGACTTCCCTGTGACATCATAGCGCGCTCAGGGTGCGGGAGCCGCGCGACGGACGGGGTCCGCACGCGACAGAGCGGTTCGAGCTCTGCCGTGCCGCGCTACTACACGCTCTGGTGCCTTGGAGTGGTGTACAACCGGCTATCTCGTATGCTGTGCGGCAGTTAGCCGGTTGTACCTCGGGCGGAATGAGAAGGGTCAGTCGGTCGCGTGTTGTGGCCCTGTCACTGCCCGCGGCGCTGGGATTTAAATTCGAGCGAAAAGAAGACGGCGCCTCCCGCTTCGCGCCGACTTGAACCGGGTCCAACTCTTGTTAGCCAGCCGTCGCGCGCCCATGGCTCCGCGGCCCGCACCGCCCCGCCCAGCCCCGCCCCGCCCCGCCCCGTAGCGTAGTGTCACGTGACACCGCGCCCCATTCACAACGCCGTCCATTCATTCATTCGTTCGCCGCGACCAGCAGCGCGGCCGCGGCCGCCGTTTTCGCGGCCCGTCTCTTCTAGAACCCACGTAACTCGTGGTGCATTGACCTGAAGTTGCGTTGCCCTCGAAGGAGATCGGCCCTTGTTGCACGGAGGCATCGCACATTGGCCTTGGCGCGGTAGGCAACCAGGGGTTGCAGCGGATGTAGGATGTCTTCGTGCACAAGGGGCCTTTCTGCCTCGATATCCAAGTAACTCAAGTCTATCTGACGTGAGTTGCGTGGGTTCTGGGAAAGAGAGGCCAGTGTAGCACGGATGCACCGGATGACGGGCATCATACCACTGTCGATATGGATGCGCGGTGTGCACGGTACGCAGCAGTTAGCTATACTAACGTGAGTTGAATGATAGTGGATAGAGCAGATCAAAAAGCTGTTAAAATTTTTTTAAAAAAAAGTAAATGCGGAAATTTTTTGAACTTTATTCTCAATATCCAAGTATACCCCCCCTTTTTCCCCCCGACCCCTCCGCTCTTTTTCGGGAAAATGATTGGCGAATGTTAACTCTTGATTTATTACCGCCAGTGTGTCCTCGCAGTGCAGCCCGGCCCTGCCGCCCCGCCGCCAGTACCGACGTAAATAAATGCACATGCGAGCCGCGTCGCCCCGCCCCGCCCCGCCCCGGCAGGCTGGGGCTGACGACGGTTTTAGTCTCCTTGTCGTCAAATTCCCGCGTTCCACGCCGCCCGCACCGCACCGCGGGGTCGCGGGATGCCCGTTAGGCTATAAGTAAAACACAGGGATTTTCAAGGGGAAAAAATTTCTGAAACAATTTATCATATTTTCGCCCCTTAATGTTTTCGGTGAAACAACCTGAAATTGAACTTATCCTTTATGTTTTAATTCTTGTCGTATTGTTACATCGAAAAAAAGATACAGATTTTTAGTGTAGGTCCTCTCATATTTTCGACAGTTTTTTTAATTTTTTTTTAAAGAAAACACTATCCCGGGTGGAAACCCCGTATCTCAGTGGCTCTGAGGTGGAAGTTACGTCTCTTCAGGCGAGATAGAGCTTTCTTCTCAGGGGATAAGTCCTCCGACCCCAGCCAAACGCGGGCCGCGCTGCTGCCGTCTCCGAGTGTCGACGGCACCGAAAGCGAAAGCCCTGCTATCTCGTCAGAAGAGACGTAACTTCCAATTGAGAATCACTGAGATACGGGGATCCACCCGAGATAGGGCTTTTTATTTCGGGGACCAACCGAGTGTGTGTGTGTGTGTGTTTGTGCTGTGTGGTGACGTCATCCGTAAAGTGCCTTGTGCCGGCCGGCCAATGGTTGCGCCGCGAGCGCTTTCGAGCGCTGCCATTGGCCTAACAAGCAGCAGGGCCTTGGCCGCCTCGCTCATCTCCAGTGCGGGAATCGACGCCTCCGTGGAACAAAGTCCGATCCCCTTCGAGGTCTACGTAACTATCAGGCTGCGTGCCGTGAGTTACGTGGGCCTCGGGGTAAGGCTCGAGTTTGATGCACGGAAGCATCGCCGTGCAGTGCAGTGGGGGGCAATTCGCGGCAAGCCGGATGCAGCCGGACGTCTCGGGTTCGCGCCCAGGTCGCGGCCAGCCGCAGGACTCACACTCTTGTCGCGTTTCTCGCAAACGTCTCCCTTGCAGCAGAGTCCCATCTTTTTCGAGGGTCAAGAGTATCTTCAGGCTGTGTACCATGAGTTACGTGGATCAGAGAATCGATGGGACTTTATCGCACGGAGACATCGACTCCGGAGGTGTCAGCGACGGTGGCCGGGTGTAGGTTCAGGTAGGCGGAGAGCGCCCGCGGTGGTCGGGATAGGCCAGCCGCTTCGCGCGGCTGCATGCAGTTGCCCGGTTTGCCTACCCTCCGGGCGCACGCCAGCAGCGTGCAGGCAGGGCTCCAGACACACGCCGACCGACTCCGTGCAGCAGAGGCCGATCTGCGTCTGCTTTGAGGTCCAAGTAACTGAAGTCCATCCGGCATGAGTTTCGAGGGTTCTCGAAGTATTACTCGCAGGCATTGGACGGTCGCAGAAGGACCTCCAGCACGCACCTGCGTGAACCTAGCCTTTCCTTGCCCTCATGTAGGGATAGGTGAAATGATCTCATACTCCAATTCTAAACCGCGACCGAAACTTTTTATCGGCTATTAGTATGGAAATTTTAGCAGGGTACGACAATAACCAGATTTCCCCCACATGAGATGAGCCAAGAGGAAATAACTTCGAAAAATCGAAAAATGGAAATTCTAGCAGGGTACGACAATAACCAGATTTCCCCCACATGAGATAAGTCAAGAGGAAATAACTTCAAAAAATTTGCACAGCGTGAATTTTTTAAAACTAAATTTTAAAAAAAAATTCAAAAAAATTTCAAAACAATTCAAAAAAATTAATAAATCTTTTAGACTCAAAAAATTCAAAAAAATCCAAAAAAGGTCAAAAAATTCAAAAATTTGAACAGCAAATTCAAAGTTATTTCCCCTTGAGATGAGTAGTTTGCACCTTTCTGTCTAACCATTTGGTTCTTTTGTGGTGCGTGCGCTCGCCACTGATGCGATCACTTGCTACGCCGCTGCACCTCCCTAGCGTGGCGGCCCCACCGCGGTGGCGGCGCCGGGTTAAATCTGAGTGCAGCAGGGGCAGCCGGCAAACCATCCGTGCCGGCGTCGGCGCCGCCACTGTGGGGCTGCGCGCGTGCAACAAGGGCGGATGTCGACGACATTCGGCGCGGCGCCCGCACGAGAAGCAGCAGCAGGGCAGGAAGTGACGTACCTGCCGCGTTACAGGGCGGGAGATACGCCGTTGTTGCGCGCGCGCACGTCCTCGACGTCCGCGCCACTGTCGGCGTCGACGCCCGCGGCAGCGCGGCGCTCGCTAGAGTCGCTCAGGGGGTGCGCGCGTCGCTGGCCTAGGTGCCTGCAACAAGGCCGGATCTCCATACTGGACCGACCAATAATGGCGTATCTGCCACGGTCAAGCGTATAGGAGATACGTCCTTGTTGCGGCGGGCTCGATGCAGATGCGGCCCTTTTGCGCGCGCACGTCGCTGTGCTCTGGCACGCGCCCAGCCAGCGGCGGCAGCCCGGCCCGCGGTGCCCCCACTCCCCGCGGCGCGGCAGCGGGCACCGCGACCTCCCGTCCGCGCAGCCAGGGCCTATCTGCCGTCGCGGTCCGAGTAACTCGCATCCGCCAAGCAGGGAGTTACGTGACTTTCGGCGGGGGATAGGACCGTGTTGCGCGCGGCAGTGCGCGCGTCGGGCCGCTCGCGGGGCCGCCCAGGCTGGTGTTGTGGCGGTGCGGCCGGCGCGCAGGGCGTAGTCGGCCTAGGCGCGGTGGCGGTGCCGCACGGCGCGTCTCGCGACAGCAGCACCATCAGCAGCGGCCATCCGCGTAACGCCGAGCCGCTGTCGCGTCCGCGTTGTCACACCGCGCCGCCGTTGCTGCTGCTGCTGCTGCTGCTGCTGCTGTTGCTGCCAGTATTGGACCAGCAGCACAGCTCGTCTGATACCGCGCGACCTCGGCTCTTCTTCTTCCTCTTCTTCTTCCGGCGTGCGCTCATCGTCGCGTGCGTGTGCGCGCGTGTGTGTGTTGCAGTCAGGCTAGGCGCGACGAGGGTCTCGATGATGCCGTGAGCGTACCCAGACCATGTTCCCCTGGTCCAAGGACCGGCCCAGGCCCAGGCACGGCCGTCGGCACGGCCACCTTGGCGGCCTCGCCCTGCCCGGCCCGCACGGCCTGGGACTGGGCCTCGAAGAGGGCGCCGCCGCCACGCCCCCCGACGGCCTCGACCCTGCAGGTAGGCCACCCGCACAGCACTCTCACCCAGGCCCGCGGCGCGGCGTCTCCGTGGAACAAAGTCCGATCTCGGTTTTGAGGTTCAAGTAACTTGGGGGGTTATGTGCCGTGAGTTGCGCGGGGTTCGGAGGAAGGTTGGACTTTGTTGCACGGGTGCGTCGACCGGCACCTCCTCGCCGGCCGGCCCGGCGCCACGCCCCCCTCCCGTGTCCCCCCCGTGTCCCTCACATTCCCTCACCCTGTGCCCCGCTTCACTCGCTTCCTCACCCAGTCTTGATCTTTTAATTCACTCTTCCATCGTCTCACCCTCCTCGCAGTCACTTTCTCAACCTTTCACCCCCTTCGCAGTTATTACTTTACCACCGTTTCACTCCCTCCTCACTCTTCTACCTCTTCCTCTTCCAACCGCTTCTACCCTTACAGAATCCCACCTCCTTTTCTCTCACCATTCCACCCGTCATTCCACCCCTTCTTCACTCACTTTTCCACTTTATCTCCACTCACCCCTTCTTCATCCATTCATTG
Organism: Albizia julibrissin; assembly: GCA_037074505.1. NCBI lineage: Eukaryota > Viridiplantae > Streptophyta > Magnoliopsida > Fabales > Fabaceae > Albizia > Albizia julibrissin. The sequence goes on from JAYWLI010000077.1 coordinate 34,424, forward strand.
ATCCACTCATTGGTTCATTCATTCGTTGTGTCAGTGTCGTTCCATGGTCACTCACTCAATCATTCATGATTTTGTGCATGTGACTTCGACTTCTCTTCCACCTGCCGCATGTGTTGTGTCCAGACTCTCGCAACTCCCCTTATTTCTTTCCTCGTTTTGTATAATCTTTTTCGTAATAGTTTTTTGGTTTGGTTGTTTTGAAACAACGTTGGTTTTCACTCTGTGCATGGTGTGGTTTATTGACATCTTTGTGAGGTTTTCGTTTTTTCTGGCCTGATAACATTATGGACTAGTAGAGAGAGGATGGGATGTATGTAGTGTAGAGATGTTGTATATACCGTAGTGTCGTAGTTGAGAACTTGACATTAACCCACTAGTCGAGTTATCAGAACGATCGCCAACTCTGTGGACTTGAGTAGAACAGAGTGTGTGATTGTCATGTGCCAACATAAGCACGACCAAAAGTCATCCACTGTCTGGTGCGTGAACGCACTCATACCCCAGATTCCATTGAGTTTGTTTAAACAATGCTTCCACTCCAGTCACAATAAGGTGTATTGATTGGTACTTGACTTGCTTATCGCTCACTTGTGCCGTTCTACCGAAGTGAATGTGTGCAGAAATCCACGCACCAATTGCTACGTGACTAAATGATACATGACGTTAATGGTCATACACAGCGACTCGCACAAGACCATCACTCACCTCACTTCGACCCTGCCGCGGTACAACCGGCTAACTGCTGCGCTGCAGCGTAGGAGATAGCCGTTTGTACCTCGGAGTGTCGATTTGGCACCGCGACAGTGCGCGACTGTGCGACCGAACGCACTGGTCCAAACAAAAGCCGCCCCCTCGGCACCTCCTCGGAATAACAGCCTAACTAGATAGGGATTCCATAGCAGTTAGGCTGTTATTCCGAGGAGGTGCCGCCCTGGTCCGGCTGCGTGGCCTTGGTTCCTTTCCCTGGGCTGCGATGCCTTTTCGTGCAACAAAGTCCGATCTCGTCTCGAACCCACGTAACTCATGGCACACAGCCTCAAGTTACCTGAATCTGACAGGGAGATGCGACTTTGTTGCGCAAAGGCATCCCGCGTTTTGGCCGGGATGCTCGGATGCTCTTGACTTTGCTGCCCCTCGGCTCGCGACGCCGTCGCGCTGCGTTTCGGGGTCCTCGCGGTGGGGCGGGGTGGGGCGGGGCGGGTCGCGCCTCGGCCAGCACCTGTTGGACTGCATCTGACTCCTCCTTGGCACCCGGTGGCCCGACGCGCCGGGGCGGGCCACGCTGGGCGCAGCGTGGCCCTGCTTGGCTCTAGCTTGGCCCAGCTAGGCTCTAGCTTGGCCTAGCTAGGCTCTAGCTTGGCCACGCTAGGCCACCGCGCTACGAGAGAGGCTCAACCGACCCCATTCGCTCTTACTGTTTGAAAACCAAGTCAAGAATAGGTTCGTTTGTCTGTTCCGAATAAGCGACCCGGGTTATTATTAAGATTAGCGGCGTTTGAATGGATGATTTGGAGATGAGAATAGACGAGAGGGGTCCGGAATTGGTTCACGCTGATTGGCTGGCTATGCATCATTGCCGCACCGGGCGGTCAAAGGAGAGAAAGGAAGTCAAGTTATGAATAGGCGGAAATGCATTGAATGTGTGCAGTGCAGGATTAAATGTACCCTCTATAAATTGTATATAGCACGTTATATTAACTGCTTGAATACTACCCGAACCTTGCTTTACTTACCTAACTGTTATTTTGTTCTGCCGACATATGGTTTCCCCTCTTCGCACCCCATTGATTGATTGACATTTCCTCCTAGAGTGTCAGAGAGATCGGAACGCTACTTCCACTATGCATGAATCCTTCAGTTCTCTTGATTTTGTACTGCCTGTATTGTTTTGTTTTTAGTCGTAGTATGCGCTCATATTGTTGTTGGTATCTTGTTATAGATGTGTTTTTTGTGTTTCTGTTTGTTGGTAGACGTGTGCAGTAGCGAAGATCTTCCGGAAGTTGAGATTATCAGCTTGCTACATGAGCAGATACCACGGTATCGACTTCGGGCGGACACTTTGACTCAGTTTACCGGTCAGTATACAAAGTAGAATGCTTGTATGAAAAAATGTTTTGATTTACATATTGTCATAGTAGATTTAAGAAAGAGAAGAGAGATGGTTTTGATCGTCCTTATTAGCATTTCAACTTTTATCTTGTTCAAATTAAAAGGCTGATTTCATAAAAAGAAAGATAGTACTTTGTTCTCTGGCAGTAAGATTAAAACCCTTTCTCTTCAATTCAAAGAGTGTGTGGCATTGAGTGAGTGATTTTGAAGGTAAGCGTGCCTGTGTGTGTTTGTGCGTTTGCTGAGGCAGGCTAGTACTATACGATGACTCCGAACGACAAAGTCCGATCTCCTCCGAGGCTCAAGAATCTTGAAGCTTATGTGCCATGAGTTACGTGGGTTCGAGGAAAGATCGGATTTTGTCGCACGCAGGCCTAGGGATCGGAAAGCTGGATTTTTTTTTCCGGAAACTTGGAAAATTTTCCGGTTTTTATGGAAAATTTTTCACATTTTCACTATTTTTCCATTTTTGTCGGAAAATTTTCCCAGAAAATTAAGAATAATTTGTCAGAAGTTTCTCCAAACAATACTTTTCCTGAAAATTTGATCCCTACGCAGGGTGCACTGCGTGGGGGTGCGTGGCGTAGCTCACCCCGATCCCCCTCTGCTGTTGCTCGACAGGTTACGAGAACCAGGACTGGTACATTCCGAGCCCCGCGCTCAAGCCAGCGGAGACTGCCTTGACCCCGGACCAGATCCGAGAAACGCTCAACTACTTCCGTAAGTACCGAACGCAACGCTCTGCGACTCGAGGGTATAGAATATCTGGGGCGTCGCGTCGCCGCAGTTCGGGGACTCGGCGACGTGTGACGGGGCAGTATCGTCCATGGCTAGCCGTATGAGATACGATTCTCTTGCCTCGCTGCCCGTAGTATAGATACACCGTTGTGACAGGGCAGTATCTTCAATGGCCAGTCGTATGAGATACGCTTCTCTTGCCTCGCTGCCCGTTGTATAGATACACCGTTTTGACGCGGACAACGACGCGTCGTGAACGCGGGTGACGGTCGTTCGCGTGCCTCGCGGAATGGGCTGCTTTGCCGCGTCCAAACAGAAAGCCCTATCTCGTCAGAGGAGACGTAACTTTCAGATGGGGTTCAAGGAGATACGGCGTTCTTCCGGAGGTAGGGTCCTTATTTTTGGGGACGTCGGCTTGGCCGCGGTCGCCCTCTCGTAAAACAAAACAAAAAATGTAAAGGTCGGTAAGGGGAGGTCCGCACCCTCTTCACCCCCCTCCCCCGTCCGCTAACCGCCCCCCAGCACTGCCGTGCTTTCGACACTATTCGGTGGGGCGGGGCGGGGCGGGGAGGTTGTCGGCCGGGTTTGTGTGGCGCTGGGTGGCCAGCTGACAGAATGGTGTCGGCTGACACTCTGTGATGCTATGCCGAACCGCGCCCCACGCTGTTTAACCGCAACCGACCATCTGCGCGTGCAACAAGAGCGTATCGGCACATTCACGCGCGGCCCGTGTCGCGTCGTGAAACGACGTATCTACCTCCCGGAAAAGGATATGAGATGCGTGGCTTTAGTATTCTGATAGGGTAGTTACGCCGTTGTTGCGCGCGCTGAGGTTGAACCGTCTTGCCGCCGCTGCCGCAGCCCCTGCTGCTGACTTGAGAGCGGTCAGCTGGGTGGCGGGGCGGGGCGGGGTGGGGTGGGGCGGGCGGGGTGGGGTGGGGTGGGGCGGGGCGGGGCGGGGTGGGACGGCCTCACGCGGTCCGCGAGGGGGTTGGGGTTGGACCGCACCCAGCGGCCCGCGGTGTCGGCGGCTCGACGTGTGCGTGCAACATGGGCGTATCTGCATTGGGGCCGTGAAGAAATGAAGTATCTGCCATGCGAAAGGATGGGAGTTACGCCATTTATGTAGCGGACCAAGCGGAAATCCGCCATCGTTGCTCAGGCTGTGGCTGCGCTGCAGCGTGCGGCTCGCGGCCCCAAGGTGCGCGCTCCTATTTTAGGTGGCACGGTCACCACTGCCCCGCCCCGCCCCGCCCCGCCCCGCCCCGATCGGGGCCTGGAGAGACCTTGACCTTTGACCCGCATAAGACGACGGGTTAGTGAGTGTGGTCCGGCAGCATCAGCTGCACAGGGCGGTGGTGGCTCGTGGACCAATAGGATTCAGACAAAACTACGTATCTTCTATGGGTTTCCCTATGCAGTTACGTAGTTTTGTCCGGATCCTGCGGAGATCGAGCGGCCAGTATGGCGTACCGCCGACCAATCAGCGTCCAGGACCGCCCTGCTTCGGCCAATCCCCGGTCGACGCGGTGACGTCATCATCGACGGGGACGCGGCGGCTCGTTGGGGTGGTCACTGCCCTTTCCCGGGGTGGCAGCCAGGCATCCGCCAGTCCTCGCGGAAGGGAAGGGAGCATATAGGGCAGGGCTAGCGCCACGCCTCCGAGCAAGAAAGACCCATCTCGTGTAGAACCCACGTAACTCGTGGGACGTAGCATGGAAGTTACCTGGACCTCGAAGCAGATGGGGCTTTTTTTTCTGCACGGAGACGCTGTCTCTCTCGCACCCGTACTTTGGCGCACTTAGTCGAGAGGATGCTGTCTCTCTCTCTCTCGCACTCATTGGGCGCGTAGCTGTCTCTGTCTCTCTCGCACTCGCACCGGGCCTGGGACAGGGCAGCGGGCAAGGCATTCCGCCGCCCTGCCGCATGGCGTCGTCGATGCCGCCCTGCAACACTGGCCTCCCTTTTCTAAAACCCACGTAACTCACGCCAGATGGACTTGAGTTACTCGGACCTCGAAGCAGATAGGCCACTGTTGCACGGGGACGTCGGCATGCCCTTTGGCCGCGCCGTGCTAATTCTGGCTGGGCCAGCGCCGCGACGCCGATCCCAACTGATCGACGCCTCGGCACCTCCTCGGAATAACAGCCTAACTGTATAGGGATTCCATAGCAGTTAGGCTGTTATTCCTAGCAGGTGCCGGCCTCCGTGTGTCAAAGTCCGATGTCTTCGTGCGAACCCACGTAACTCCATGGCACCTACCGTGGAGTTACTTGAGCCTCGAGAGGAGATCGGACTTTGTTGCACGGACGCATCGCGATGTACCCGGCGCGGCGGCGCTGCACTGCTGAGTGGAGGTGGAGCCTTAGAGTGCAGTGCTGACCCGGTATCGCGATTTGAATTTGGCGCCGTCCGGCTCCGCCAGTGTGGCGCCCTGGTATGGCGCCTAGGCTGTTACTACTGTGCTATGATGGCGGCTCCTCTGTGGCGCTGTCGCGTCGCTACCCCGCGCCCGCCGCAGCAAGTGTGGCCCGTGGCCTCTGGCTGGAGGCGCGGGGTACCTCCGCGTTGCGGCGGGCGGGACGGGGGTTGTCGGGTACCAGGTACCACGGCCACCACCACTAAGGGTGCGTGCAACAAGGCCGGATCTACATTGGGCCCGCCAACAAAGGCGCGCATCTCCCATGGTCAAGGATTGGAGATACGTCGTTGTAGCGTAGATGTGCCCTTGTGTCAGGCATCACGTTGACCACGTCACTGTAGTCGTGCCCGCGGGTCGTAGGGGAGTGAAATGGAAGGGTAGTTTATTGGAGGAGGTAGGGTAGTGGTTTATTGTTATGGGAATGAATCGAGGATGCCAGCCTCGTCTCTGCCGCGATGTCGCGGATCCCCGAGGCTACCCCGCCCAACCCAACCCCGCCCCGCCCCGCCACACCCCACCCCGCCACGCCCCGCCCGGTACCACCCCGTCAGGGCCGGGCGTGACGCTAGCCCGCCCACATGAGGGGCGTCTTTGTTGTGGCCAGCGCAGACACTGCCGTACAAAGTCCGACGTCCGTTGAAGTTGAAGTAACTCGCGGCTATGCGCCAATGAGTTACGTGGGTTCGAGGTAAGATGGGACAGTGTTGCATGGAGGCAGCCAGGTCTGACGCGGATCCGATGCCGCGCGGCCAGGGCCAGCCAGCGGGCAGCAGTGTCGACGGGTGCGTGCAACAAGGCCGGATCTACACTGGGCCGGCCAACAAAGACGGATCTGCCATGTTAAAGGATAGGAGATCCGTCTTTGTTGGCGGGCCCAATGTAGATCCGGCCTTGTTGCACGCACCCGTCGGTGTGTGCGGCACCGCATACCGCGACGTGCTCGCGAGCGACGAGGGCGTATCTGCATGCGATCCGCCGTGAAAGGCGCGTATCTGCCAGTGGGAAGGGTGGGAGATACGCCCTTGTTGGTGGGCTGAGCGGGTAGATACGCCCTTGTAGCGTGTAACGCCTCGAACGCGCGCGCCTGAGCCACGCTGCCCGCGCGCTCGCTGTTGGGAGGGTAGTACAGTGCAGGCCGGGCTAGGGGTAGTACGCCAGGGCCCTGCGCCTCGTTGCTTGGCGCTCGCGGCCCGCCCCGCCCCGCCCCGCCCCGCCCCGCCCCGCCCCGCCCCGCCCCCAAGCGCGCGCGCTGAGTCTATATTTGAACGGCGCTTCTTGTCTGAAAAGACGATTGTTCCTCGCGGATGCTGCCGCTGCCGCCCCGCGCTAGCCCGATGCCGATCCGTGCGATAAAGACGTATCGCTGCGTCGAAATCCGAGTAACTTGAGGTGATGTGCCACACGAGTTACGTGGGTTTTTAGGAAAGATAGGCCTTTGTTGGACGGAAGCATTGAGCTGCTGTGCCGTCAGCATGTCGCCAGTACCTCCCCCCTGTCTGCGTGGTTGAGGGCCTTCGGGCCCCGCACGGCAAGATAGCTGCCTGCCGAAAAGACTCACGTAACTCCTAGATAAATCCCGTGGAAGTTACGCTAGTCATCTTCTGAGACAACGAGATGCCGGCCGGCAGGTGGTAGAGGCGGCGCTACAGGGAGTTGGCGTCCGAGCCACTGGGCGGGGCGGGGCGGGCAGCACCTGACGAACTAACCCGTGTTGCGAAAGTTGGATGTTCCTCCCTCGAGTTTGGTTGGACCACGCCATGGGTCGCGCTGACCCTGCAGGTGGGCTGGCCCCGCACAAGGTCCGCAACGGGAGTTTGTACGGACGCTCTGATTGGCCGGCGGACTCTAACTCTGCTGGCTGATTGGTTCAATAGAACTCTAACGCTGCTCGCGGATTGGTTCAGGGACTCGTAAAATCTGCTTTGCGATGTCTGCGTGCTGGGTCGGTCGGTTATTAACGTCACGTCAAAGGATAGAGGGTGCGTGAACAACCGAACAACCCTCCCTTCACCTGGGAGTGCTCCAGTTTGATGCATTGCTCTCAACGTGACGTGGACAGAGCAGGACAGAGTCGGGTTGGGGCGGGGCGGAACTGCCTCCTTCGTTTTGTCCTGAGCCGCATACGCACATCGTCCTGACGCTGTGGTGAACGTACCGCGCGCAGCCCGGTTCGACTAGCCACAGCGCACACAGCACAGGAAGCACCAATTTGCGCAAAGAGCGGCCACAGCCGGGCAGAGAGGGAGAGAGAGTGGAACACTACCCTGCCCCGCCCTGCCCCGCCCCGCCCTGCCCCGCCCCACCCTGCCCCGCCCCACCCTGCCCCGCCTCACCCTGTCCCACCACACCCTTTTGGCAACTTTCGGCCACGCCCCGCCCGGCCCCTGAGCCACCGCGCCCATCCTAGCCAGTGGGGTTGTTGGGCGTGGCGTGGCGGGTGGCTCGGTCCCCGAGTGGGCACCCCCTCGGAATAACAGCCTAACTGGTATGGAATCCCCATGCAGTTGGCGTGTTCTACCGAGAAGGTCGCCGAGTGGGGCTGCCACCAGACAGCCATCACTCTGGCCGGGGGACGCTAGCCGAGGCCGGCCTAAGGCCTAGTTCTCCAGGATTCTGACAAAACTACGTAACAGCATAGGGAAACGCGTCGTACATAGGTGGTTTTGTCTAAATCCTGGAGAGTTTTCCCCCCAAAAGCCGAAAGAGCCGGGAGGCTCAGCAGGCGCTCGGGCTGACCGACTGTAGGCACGGAAGGCGGTGAGAGAATCGACGACCCTGCTTAAGCCAGTTGCCTTGGAACTTTCAAAAACGACTTTAAAAAGCGTTTTAAGAGGTTCCCCTTCTCCCGATTGCGATTGATTCGATTGATATAATCAGCCGTATCCAGCTGACTCTAACCCTTTACTGCGAGACGAGCCTAACTCTCGGTCCCTGCTGTGCTGTAGAGGAGCGCCCGGAGGGTAGGCAATCTCACCCCATCGACGCAGCCGTGCCGCGCGGGCTGGCCTACCCGTGCTTCCGCAGGCGCTCACTGTCATTGCTCCAGGACTCGGACAAAACCACGTATCTACATAGCGAAACGCGTTGTAATTAGGTGGTTTTCTGGGAATCCTGGAAATCGTACGACGCCTCCGTGGAACAAAGTCCGTTGTCCTGTCAGGTTCAAGTAACTACAGGCTTCGTGCCATGAGTTACGTGGGTTCGAGAAAACATCGGACTTTGTTGCACGGAGGCATCGTGTAGTGCAGTGTAAGCGGTGCCAGTCGGTAGGTCGGTCGGTCAGGCGAAAGTGCTTTTACCGAGACCGTAAATTTTTCTGGCAATCGGGCGTGTGGCGGAGGCGGAGGTCAGTTCCTGGCGCTGGCCCCGCGGGTCGGGGTAGGGGACCGCGACGCGACGCCTTCCTTGCAACAAGGTCCGATCTCCTCTGAGGCTCGAGTAACTTCAGGCCGTGTGCCATGAGTTACGTGGGTTCGAGGTGAGGTCGCGGACTCCGTTTGCTCGGACGCAGCATCGCGGCCAGCCCGCGCTCTGCCAGCAGGGGAGCAGAGGGTGAGGTGCATCCGGCCGATGCATACGTGCGCAACACTGTCCGGTGTGTCCAGGTGAACCCACGTAACTCATGGCACACGGCCTGGGAGTTACTCGAACCTCGGACGAGATCGGACCTTGTTGCACGGAGGCGTCGAGCAGGAGAGTGCAGCGCAGGCGCAGCAGAGTGCAGGCCATCGTCCTGCCTTGTCCGATGCGACGCGCCGATTGGCCTGTTTGTTTTAGCGCCGTGGCGATGAATGGGCTTTGTCAGCGCTGCCCGTCTAACAACTGCCCCGCCACGCCCTGCCCCGCCCCGCCACGCCCCGCCCCGCCCCGCCCCGCCCCGCCCCGCTCCACCCTGCCCCGCTCCACCCCGCCCCGCCTCGACCAGCCCCAACCCTCCTTCCTGCGGTCGTCGGGCTGTCACCGCCGGCGGCGTCCGCGGAGCGTCTTCGCGGTCTGCCTGTACGTGTGCGTGCATTCGGCCCGTAAACAAGAGCACATCTGCTATGTGTAAAAGGATAGGAGATACGCCTTTCTTTGCGGACCGATAGCAGATCCGCCCTTGTTGCACGCACACGTCGTCGTGTGCTTGATGGTGATGTACGGGGCTGCATGCCGGCCAGCGATGTCCCGTCGCGATGTCTGGCCGCATGTTGTGCTGCCACTGCAACACCATCTCGGAATAACAGCCTAACTGCTATGGAATCCCTGTATAGTTAGGCTGTTATTCCGAGTAAGTGCCGCACTGGCCTCGGAAGGGGTTGGCCTGGGTCTCGCCGGCCAGCTTTGCTTTGCCTGCTGCCGCTGCCGTGCAACCAAGGCTGATGTTTGTCTAGAATCCACGCAACTCATGGCGCACAGCCTGAAGTTACGTGGATCTTGGAGAAGATCGAACCCTGTTGCACGCGGAGGCGCCCGGCAGCAGGCGGGAGATTCAAAGGACTCGGACTCGCCGCCGTCGGTTGGCTCCTTGTACCACCGCCTCCACCCTCACCGCCAGGACTGCGGGGCCGTGGCCCGAGCCCAAGGACCTGGCGTCGCGCCGGTACTGCTCGAACCCTCTATGGAACAAGGTCCGATCTCGTTTGAGGTTCAAGTAACTTAAGGCTGTCTGCCGTGAGTTACGTGGGTTCGAGAAAACGTCGGACTTTGTTTCGCAGAGGCTTCGTGCTGTGCCAGCGGTCTAGCGGCCCCTGGTGCGCGGCACGGTAC
>JAYWLI010000078.1:12500-17500 GCA_037074505.1 Albizia julibrissin
CAAAGAACCCCCTAGCACGTGCCACAATCCATCCCATATGAAATCCAACACATTTTAGGGTCCGCCGGAAAAGCACCCCCACGGGCGGCCACCGCCGCCGGCCGCCACGGGTGGCGCCTACGTACGAAGTGACCGAGTAACTCGAGTGCAAGGCGTGTCGCGTGGTCGTCCCGATTGCAAGAATCCAACCACGCCCAAGCTTACTGAGCACCCGGGGGGCAAGAGCCCGAGAACGGATGCCGTTCCGCAAGATTGTTAGGAGGAGTCCCACGCACGAGAGTTCCATGAAGCAACAACAAAGCGGGTTACATGGGCCTCACAAGGGCGAGAGCCCCACCTCGCCCTAGCCTAGGAATCATGCGGTTTCCATCCAAAGTGGGTAGGTAGCGCAAGTCCCCTTAACGGATGCGGGTTTGATGGGTATCTCACTCAAGGGAGGGCAAAGAACCCCCTAGCACGTGCCACAATCCATCCCATATGAAATCCAACACATTTTAGGGTCCACCGGAAAAGTCGCCGGAAAAGTCGCCGGTGGCCGCCCCTCTACGGCCGGCCACCGCCGCCGGCCGCCACGGGTGGCGCCGACGTACGAAGTGACCAAGGAACTCGACCCCATGGCTCACACACTTGCTCGCCACAAAGGGACATAGCGTGTGTGCGTGGATCCTGCCATGGGGAGGGGGGGAGGGGTGCCCCCCTATATATGCAATTTGGACTTTTTCCATTGTGGCACCAACAGACATACTTTTTTCTCAAACGACAACTTTTTTTTGAGGGACCTAGAGATCGAATTTTTCCATGATTTTTTGCAGCAATGCTAGGCACCATAACAGAAGATCAATCCCCAAGTTTCATAATTTTCGGACACTCGTAGAATATTTTACGAATTTTTTAGTGTTCAGACTTGTGCACCCTCAAACGGCCACCACGGGCGGCGGCTCCGGCGGCCGGACAGCCCCACATGTAGGGGGGGATGAGTATGAGTGAATGGACAAAGAAAAACTCAAATGTAACGTGTAGATTTCATTTTGAGTAAGGGGTGAAGTTTTTGGACTGCTCAGGACTTGCCCGGGCAAGTCCTGAGTAAGTCCTGAGCAAGTCCTGAGCAAGCCAGGACTAGTCCAGGACGTGCTTGGACAAGTCCTGGACGTGCCAGGACTTGCCCGGACCCTTCCCGAGCGTGCCAAACCTTGCCAGGACCCTTTCCAAGGTTGCCAAACCTTGCCACCACCTTGCCCAAAGTTGCTCGGGACCTTGCCCGGGCTTGCCCGCGGGCAAGTCCACCCAAAATTCAACTCTTCCAAATCCTTGCCCGGGCACCAAGGACATTTGCATTGGGGTTAGGAAGAGTGAATGCAACAATAAATTCCCACTTGCACCGAGTAGATCTCATTTTGAGTAAGGGGCCAAGTTTTTGGACTGCTCGGGACCTTGCCCGGGCTTGCCCGCGGGCAAGTCCACCCAAAATTCAACTCTTCCAAATCCTTGCCCGGGCACCAAGGACATTTGCATTGGGGTTAGGAAGAGTGAATGCAACAATAAATTCCCACTTGCACCGAGTAGATCTCATTTTGAGTAAGGGGCCAAGTTTTTGGACTGCTCGGGACCTTGCCCGGGCTTGCCCGCGGGCAAGTCCACCCAAAATTCAACTCTTCCAAATCCTTGCCCGGGCACCAAGGACATTTGCATTGGGGTTAGGAAGAGTGAATGCAACAATAAATTCCCAATTGCACCGAGTAGATCTCATTTTGAGTAAGGGGCCAAGTTTTTGGACTGCTCGGGACCTTGCCCGGGCTTGCCCGCGGGCAAGTCCACCCAAAATTCAACTCTTCCAAATCCTTGCCCGGGCACCAAGGACATTTGCATTGGGGTTAGGAAGAGTGAATGCAACAATAAATTCCCAATTGCACCGAGTAGATCTCGTTTTGAGTAAGGGGCCAAGTTTTTGGACTGCTCGGGACCTTGCCCGGGCTTGCCCGCGGGCAAGTCCACCCAAAATTCAACTCTTCCAAATCCTTGCCCGGGCACCAAGGACATTTGCATTGGGGTTAGGAAGAGTGAATGCAACAATAAATTCCCACTTGCACCGAGTAGATCTCATTTTGAGTAAGGGGCCAAGTTTTTGGACTGCTAGGGACCTTGCCCGGGCTTGCCCGCGGGCAAGTCCACCCAAAATTCAACCCTTCCAAATCCTTGCCCGGGCACCAAGGACATTTGCATTGGGGTTAGGAAGAGTGAATGCAACAATAAATTCCCAATTGCACCGAGTAGATCTCGTTTTGAGTAAGGGGCCAAGTTTTTGGACTGCTCGGGACCTTGCCCGGGCTTGCCCGCGGGCAAGTCCACCCAAAATTCAACTCTTCCAAATCCTTGCCCGGGCACCAAGGACATTTGCATTGGGGTTAGGAAGAGTGAATGCAACAATAAATTCCCACTTGCACCGAGTAGATCTCATTTTGAGTAAGGGGCCAAGTTTTTGGACTGCTCGGGACCTTGCCCGGGCTTGCCCGCGGGCAAGTCCACCCAAAATTCAACCCTTCCAAATCCTTGCCCGGGCACCAAGGACATTTGCATTGGGGTTAGGAAGAGTGAATGCAACAATAAATTCCCAATTGCACCGAGTAGATCTCGTTTTGAGTAAGGGGCCAAGTTTTTGGACTGCTCGGGACCTTGCCCGGGCTTGCCCGCGGGCAAGTCCACCCAAAATTCAACCCTTCCAAATCCTTGCCCGGGCACCAAGGACATTTGCATTGGGGTTAGGAAGAGTGAATGCAACAATAAATTCCCAATTGCACCGAGTAGATCTCGTTTTGAGTAAGGGGCCAAGTTTTTGGACTGCTCGGGACCTTGCCCGGGCTTGCCCGCGGGCAAGTCCACCCAAAATTCAACTCTTCCAAATCCTTGCCCGGGCACCAAGGACATTTGCATTGGGGTTAGGAAGAGTGAATGCAACAATAAATTCCCACTTGCACCGAGTAGATCTCATTTTGAGTAAGGGGCCAAGTTTTTGGACTGCTCGGGACCTTGCCCGGGCTTGCCCGCGGGCAAGTCCACCCAAAATTCAACTCTTCCAAATCCTTGCCCGGGCACCAAGGACATTTGCATTGGGGTTAGGAAGAGTGAATGCAACAATAAATTCCCAATTGCACCGAGTAGATCTCGTTTTGAGTAAGGGGCCAAGTTTTTGGACTGCTCGGGACCTTGCCCGGGCTTGCCCGCGGGCAAGTCCACCCAAAATTCAACTCTTCCAAATCCTTGCCCGGGCACCAAGGACATTTGCATTGGGGTTAGGAAGAGTGAATGCAACAATAAATTCCCAATTGCACCGAGTAGATCTCGTTTTGAGTAAGGGGCCAAGTTTTTGGACTGCTCGGGACCTTGCCCGGGCTTGCCCGCGGGCAAGTCCACCCAAAATTCAACTCTTCCAAATCCTTGCCCGGGCACCAAGGACATTTGCATTGGGGTTAGGAAGAGTGAATGCAACAATAAATTCCCACTTGCACCGAGTAGATCTCATTTTGAGTAAGGGGCCAAGTTTTTGGACTGCTCGGGACCTTGCCCGGGCTTGCCCGCGGGCAAGTCCACCCAAAATTCAACTCTTCCAAATCCTTGCCCGGGCACCAAGGACATTTGCATTGGGGTTAGGAAGAGTGAATGCAACAATAAATTCCCACTTGCACCGAGTAGATCTCATTTTGAGTAAGGGGCCAAGTTTTTGGACTGCTCGGGACCTTGCCCGGGCTTGCCCGCGGGCAAGTCCACCCAAAATTCAACTCTTCCAAATCCTTGCCCGGGCACCAAGGACATTTGCATTGGGGTTAGGAAGAGTGAATGCAACAATAAATTCCCACTTGCACCGAGTAGATCTCATTTTGAGTAAGGGGCCAAGTTTTTGGACTGCTCGGGACCTTGCCCGGGCTTGCCCGCGGGCAAGTCCACCCAAAATTCAACTCTTCCAAATCCTTGCCCGGGCACCAAGGACATTTGCATTGGGGTTAGGAAGAGTGAATGCAACAATAAATTCCCACTTGCACCGAGTAGATCTCATTTTGAGTAAGGGGCCAAGTTTTTGGACTGCTCGGGACCTTGCCGGTCTTGCCCGCGGGCAAGACCACCCAAAATTCAACTCTTCCAAATCCTTGTCCACCCACGCGCTGCGAACAATTGCAACTCCTTGCTCGGACCTTGTCCATGCTTTTCCCACACTCGCTAGGACCTAGCCCAAGGGTCCATGATGCTTGCCCACGTGTTTCCCGCACATGCTCGGACCTTGCTCAATGGTCCATGATCTTTGCCCACGTGTTGCCCACACCTGCAACACCTTGCCTGGACCTTGCCCTCGTTTTGCCCGCACATGCTCGGACCTTGGTCAAGGGTCCACGATCGTTGCCCCCCTATAGAGCAATTTTGGAAATCTCACGAGTTCCACCAACGGGGGTCATTTTTTACGAAATGACGCCGCGCAGGGAACTTGCCCGCACTCGCTAGGACCTTGCCCAAGGGTCCATGATACTTGCCCACGGGGACATTTGCACATGCTCGGACCTTGCTCAATGGTCCATGATCTTTGCCCACGTGTTGCCCACACCTGCAACACCTTGCCCTCGTTTTGCCCGCACATGCTCGGACCTTGGTCAAGGGTCCACGATCGTTGCCCCCCTATAGAGCAATTTTGGAAATCTCACGAGTTCCACCAACGGGGGTCATTTTTTACGAAATGACGCCGCGCAGGGAACTTGCCCGCACTCGCTAGGACCTTGCCCAAGGGTCCATGATACTTGCCCACGGGGACATTTGCACATGCTCGGACCTTGCTCAATGGTCCATGATCTTTGCCCACGTGTTGCCCACACCTGCAACACCTTGCCCTCGTTTTGCCCGCACATGCTCGGACCTTGGTCAAGGGTCCACGATCGTTGCCCCCCTATAGAGCAATTTTGGAAATCTCACGAGTTCCACCAACGGGGGTCATGTTTTACGAAATGACGCCGCGCAGGGAA
>JAYWLI010000078.1:27500-30000 GCA_037074505.1 Albizia julibrissin
CCAAGGAACTCGACCCCATGGCTCACACACTTGCTCGCCACAAAGGGACATAGCGTGTGTGCGTGGATCCTGCCATGGGGAGGGGGGGAGGGGTGCCCCCCTATATATGCAATTTGGACTTTTTCCATTGTGGCACCAACAGACATACTTTTTTCTCAAACGACAACTTTTTTTTGAGGGACCTAGAGATCGAATTTTTCCATGATTTTTTGCAGCAATGCTAGGCACCATAACAGAAGATCAATCCCCAAGTTTCATAATTTTCGGACACTCGTAGAATATTTTACGAATTTTTTAGTGTTCAGACTTGTGCACCCTCAAACGGCCACCACGGGCGGCGGCTCCGGCGGCCGGACAGCCCCACATGTAGGGGGGGATGAGTATGAGTGAATGGACAAAGAAAAACTCAAATGTAACGTGTAGATTTCATTTTGAGTAAGGGGTGAAGTTTTTGGACTGCTCAGGACTTGCCCGGGCAAGTCCTGAGTAAGTCCTGAGCAAGTCCTGAGCAAGCCAGGACTAGTCCAGGACGTGCTTGGACAAGTCCTGGACGTGCCAGGACTTGCCCGGACCCTTCCCGAGCGTGCCAAACCTTGCCAGGACCCTTTCCAAGGTTGCCAAACCTTGCCACCACCTTGCCCAAAGTTGCTCGGGACCTTGCCCGGGCTTGCCCGCGGGCAAGTCCACCCAAAATTCAACTCTTCCAAATCCTTGCCCGGGCACCAAGGACATTTGCATTGGGGTTAGGAAGAGTGAATGCAACAATAAATTCCCACTTGCACCGAGTAGATCTCATTTTGAGTAAGGGGCCAAGTTTTTGGACTGCTCGGGACCTTGCCCGGGCTTGCCCGCGGGCAAGTCCACCCAAAATTCAACTCTTCCAAATCCTTGCCCGGGCACCAAGGACATTTGCATTGGGGTTAGGAAGAGTGAATGCAACAATAAATTCCCACTTGCACCGAGTAGATCTCATTTTGAGTAAGGGGCCAAGTTTTTGGACTGCTCGGGACCTTGCCCGGGCTTGCCCGCGGGCAAGTCCACCCAAAATTCAACTCTTCCAAATCCTTGCCCGGGCACCAAGGACATTTGCATTGGGGTTAGGAAGAGTGAATGCAACAATAAATTCCCAATTGCACCGAGTAGATCTCATTTTGAGTAAGGGGCCAAGTTTTTGGACTGCTCGGGACCTTGCCCGGGCTTGCCCGCGGGCAAGTCCACCCAAAATTCAACTCTTCCAAATCCTTGCCCGGGCACCAAGGACATTTGCATTGGGGTTAGGAAGAGTGAATGCAACAATAAATTCCCAATTGCACCGAGTAGATCTCGTTTTGAGTAAGGGGCCAAGTTTTTGGACTGCTCGGGACCTTGCCCGGGCTTGCCCGCGGGCAAGTCCACCCAAAATTCAACTCTTCCAAATCCTTGCCCGGGCACCAAGGACATTTGCATTGGGGTTAGGAAGAGTGAATGCAACAATAAATTCCCACTTGCACCGAGTAGATCTCATTTTGAGTAAGGGGCCAAGTTTTTGGACTGCTAGGGACCTTGCCCGGGCTTGCCCGCGGGCAAGTCCACCCAAAATTCAACCCTTCCAAATCCTTGCCCGGGCACCAAGGACATTTGCATTGGGGTTAGGAAGAGTGAATGCAACAATAAATTCCCAATTGCACCGAGTAGATCTCGTTTTGAGTAAGGGGCCAAGTTTTTGGACTGCTCGGGACCTTGCCCGGGCATGCCCGCGGGCAAGTCCACCCAAAATTCAACTCTTCCAAATCCTTGCCCGGGCACCAAGGACATTTGCATTGGGGTTAGGAAGAGTGAATGCAACAATAAATTCCCACTTGCACCGAGTAGATCTCATTTTGAGTAAGGGGCCAAGTTTTTGGACTGCTCGGGACCTTGCCCGGGCTTGCCCGCGGGCAAGTCCACCCAAAATTCAACCCTTCCAAATCCTTGCCCGGGCACCAAGGACATTTGCATTGGGGTTAGGAAGAGTGAATGCAACAATAAATTCCCAATTGCACCGAGTAGATCTCGTTTTGAGTAAGGGGCCAAGTTTTTGGACTGCTCGGGACCTTGCCCGGGCTTGCCCGCGGGCAAGTCCACCCAAAATTCAACCCTTCCAAATCCTTGCCCGGGCACCAAGGACATTTGCATTGGGGTTAGGAAGAGTGAATGCAACAATAAATTCCCAATTGCACCGAGTAGATCTCGTTTTGAGTAAGGGGCCAAGTTTTTGGACTGCTCGGGACCTTGCCCGGGCTTGCCCGCGGGCAAGTCCACCCAAAATTCAACTCTTCCAAATCCTTGCCCGGGCACCAAGGACATTTGCATTGGGGTTAGGAAGAGTGAATGCAACAATAAATTCCCACTTGCACCGAGTAGATCTCATTTTGAGTAAGGGGCCAAGTTTTTGGACTGCTCGGGACCTTGCCCGGGCTTGCCCGCGGGCAAGTCCACCCAAAATTCAACTCTTCCAAATCCTTGCCCGGGCACCAAGGAC